>JBBPOR010000548.1:0-20978 GCA_038091555.1 Leccinum sublutescens | reverse complement strand
TTCTTACTCATGCACGTGAGTCGTTGGATGTTTTCGTATCATGACAGCTGCTCAGATATAGGTATAGCGGTCGCCCCGTGGTTCTCTCCTGGTTTGTGGAGCGGTGGAGGATATTTGGGTGTGGATCAAAGTGTAGGACATCTAATCGATTGGGTGAGCCGAGACGGTCGATAGGCCTCAGCCGAAATAATAACTTACGCATTCCTTTCAGTATAATATACAGGTAAACTCAAAATTATGTTTCGTTTCGTGATCGATTTCCTGACGCAAACGTGGGTCGTCGACCACTCGTCAGTTTTATAATCGTGAGTTGGGCACGCCGATGCGTCGATCTAGACTGATCGAACCCTGCTTTACAGAAGGAACGACCGAGTATACGACCTGCGACGGCCTTCTCCACATGTCTTCTACGACATTCCCCGAATCTGCGTTGTTCCAAATCGCAGACAACGGTGTTCCTCTCGACAAGCTACTCATCGGTAAACCCGGAACGACGTCGGATGCCAGTAACGGGTTCATGTCGACACCGGCGCTGGCTTCGTGTGTCGCCCAAGCCTTTGCCTCTTGCTGGAGTAAGTTGTATCGGTGCCGTGCGAAAGGACAACTACTGAATTTGTTATTGCCAGACGGGGGTGTGATGGTTTGGGAAGTACGTTGTGGAATGTTCTTGCCTTTCCGATCAGGTCTGATTGATAGCGTTTCTTGATAGTTTCCTCACGTCGGTTCTTCGTGGATCGCAGGGGTCGGCGTGAGTTTTGCCTCGAATGGGTAAATTGCGAAGGTGAGGGGAGGGGTGTGGGATTGGGTAGGTGTAATAATTGTTGCACGGCGTGTTGACCATGCTTGCTTCGTCGTAATACCGCATCGCTCCACGTATTGCTATGTGTCTCACGATCGTTTTTCGATGCTTTGCCAAGTATTTTGCCGTCACTCAGCAGCCCGTCCAGACGTCCGTGGATCGACGTGTCAATCCGCTTGCTCGTCAGTCTGGCACCAGAGTCTCTCCGAAGGTTGGGGTCGGACCACCGGACACGTTCGGGCGACGGTATGCAGTACGAGTAGGGGGGAGGTAAGAGAGCGGGATAGGTAGTGTTTCGAGCCTGAAAAATCTTCTCGTCAGGAGCTACCCCGACCGCTGCCTGTCCGAGGCCGTGTAGGGTACCAGCTACCAACTTACTATGCCCCATGTAGGGAGTTGACCAGCTTGCAGAGGCGGCAGAGGCGTGCAATGGGCGCGACCTCGGATAGATTGGTTGCAACTCGGGATGCACGACTGGAAGGAGGGAGATTTCCTACTCAAGGATCGGAGATGGAGAAAAGGAAAAGGGAGGGGATTCCCACAGGTACTGGCAGGCGACTCGGGCTCCCGTCGGCACTTTCGCGCGCCATCATGGCGGTACCCACGGTAACAGTATCTCACCATGGGGTCCACTCTCCGCCATCCGAGAAGGATTTGGGTGACATAGAAGGGCAGGTCTTGATGCGTAGTCTGATATCCGTTGAAAGGGTACGGCGTTTCCTAGTTCGTTTGATACGGTCACAGGGTTTTTGGCCACCCGCGACCACATTGAGGAGACAGTAACCTTCAGCATAGGACTCGTCTCCAATCAGAACTTTCTAAATGCGAGCGAGGAATGGAAATTAAGCTTCCTTTACGGTAAGCGCGCTGCGCAGCATTGACGTCGTCCTAAATCACTACCCAACTTACAAGATTAAATGATGGAGATGGGTCCATGATGCGCCAAGATCTGTGGCTCCGTGCGATGAGAATTTCTTGGAGCCAGTATTTAACGGAGGGTGCAGCCTATTCATGAGCGATCCAATATGATTTCAAGGGCGGCGGTCCCAAAAAGGAAGGTGGTGCAGCCTATATTAGAAATGACGTCAGGGGTGCTAGCGGTGAGTCTTTGTGCCCCGAATCTTACTTTGGTGCGCTCCACTTTCACAAGTTGAAATGTCACAGTGTCCCGTTGCCGAGCACACAACGTAAACATGTCCCTCTGACTCTCTCCCGTCATTCTTCTTTCCATTGTTATCGGTACTTGTTTTATTTCCTTGTCGTCCACCTTCCAGTCGCCGCGCACACAGGCCTGGCTCAAAGTTGCTGGAAATCTACGAGGAAAATATACCAGTTCCCACCGCTGAATGTATGTCCTCGCGTCTCTCACTCAGTTTCCCCCCATAATTGTATGCTCTCAGTTATCGATCGCCCGCGCTTGTTTGTCGCGTCGTGATGGAGTCTTCATCAGAAAATCAAAATCGTGACAGATTCCGTCCCGCCGGGGACACCCCACCCGGAGGTAACACAAGAATGCCACATCGCATTCATCGGGCTCGTAGTGACCGGGCTCGAGTGAACTCTCGTTCAGAGTCCTCTCGACGAAACAGCCAGTGGCATGAACTCGACGAGACGGGGCTTAACGTACGTTCCCGTCTGTTCGCAGTCTTATTTTTGCACGGCTGATAATCACCTCCAGGACGGTGCGTTCGATAAACTCAGAAGTGACTTGGAAAGGCACCAGTCCCACGAGCGTCTCCGAAGTAGCCGGGAGATGCAAGACAGAGAGGCGAGCGCACTTCCTTCTGCGCCGCCACCCACGGCCACCGTCCCGCCTCGCGCGACTGCGTCAGTTTCGGCGTCTCATCGTAACCCATTCTCAGGGCCTGCCTTTCCGTCCCACCCGAATACCGACAACCCATACCTTATCACTAACGCGCCTCCGACTCACTCAGAATCACAAAGTTCAGGGACTACAAACCCTATCGATGACCCTGCGGTTTTGCATCACACGCACGATGTTCCGGGAGAAGTTTGGATAGACCCACTAGAACGAGAAGGACTTCCCGTTCAGTTGCCCATACCCGATGCCGGAAGTCGAGGAGAGTCCAGTAACGCTCTTAGAAGGAGATCCACTTGGAGAAAAAGAAGTCAAGAAGTAGACGATACGAACGTCAGGGAGAAACAAATCGAGCGTTTGGCGGAGCACCGAGCCGCGGGGGTGGTGAGGGCGCACACCAGGCAAGGTCGGAGCTGGCTCTACCGCTCACCCAACGGGAAGAAGGTGACCAGGTCGAGGACTGCTCATGCAAATGGAGAGAGAGAAATAGATGAGAAAGGCAAGGTAGCCAGACCTGCACAACCTGGTCCAAGTCGCCGCCTTACCCACCCCGATGCCGAGAATGATGCCGAATCTACCAGCCGAGAGCTTCGTCGCCCGGAACGGGTTCGAAAAGGAGTACCCGGTAGTTGGTTAGCTCCCGTCTCGAATCTCCCTCAAGCCCATCGTGGTCATCCACACCCCCATAACCCGAAACTTGGTAATGGTGTCCTCAGTGCGTTATTGGCGCTTTACGGCCACGATCACGAGCACGACGATGAAGAAAGCACCAGCGGGGCGAGCTCACCGGGTGGGCAGAGTCATACCAGCTCTGACGTTGGAAGTGACGAAGACATACTTCTCAAACCTCACCGCCCGTGGGTACCCGAAGAAGATGGGGGCCAAGATCGCTCCGCAGCAAAGGGACGGACGAGCGCCAACGACAAGAAACATGGAATATTCGGCCTAGGACGTTCCCTACACGGAGGATCCGCTTCATCTTTCCTTGCACATATCCGGACGCCATCTCTTCCCGCAGCTTCTACAGCTTCCGCCCTCGTTGCTGGAGCAGGCACGCTCTCTGTAGCGGCTGCACCCCAACAGTCCACGCTCGCGCCGGATTTGAATAGACCGGGATATCATCTCGTGAGATACTCTATGGAGGAAGTTCCGACGACGGTGCAAAGGACGCCCAACATATTTTCCCGTGCCCCCCGACGTGCTCGCAACAGTGATTCTGGTATTGAAACTGCTATCGATGATCACCGCGTCAGCGGCGGAAAGAATAGTGAAGAGGCATCTCCGGACACCCCCGCCCCTACGATCGTAGCCTCTCCGACTTTAGGCTCAGAGGGTTTCCACGTACAGGCTCGGAGGGGTGATCAGGGACCCCCGGTCTCCACCCCGGGAGGACGGAGAGGGTGGACTGGCAGGCTGAGGGATCTTCCTCTATCTATGCATCTCTCCCCCGGTCACTTGGGAGCGTCGTTTTCTGCTGGCACAAAAATAGAGGCATTCTATACCCCACGTGCCGAGAGTGGTTCTGCGACGCCGGTTAGTGGGGCGAGTGCAGAGGGCACGCCTATGAACGACTATATGAAGATGAAAGACTACTTTGATCCCAAGCAAGTGGAGAGAGAGACTCTTCGGATCAAGGAGAAGGAGAAGAAGGAACGCAAGGTAAAAGAAATCATGAAAGGAAAGGAGATGCGCCGCAAGAGAAGAAAAGCGGAAGTTTTTGTGCGTCAGCCATCTCGTCCTGTTTTCCGGTAGACTGAAATCGCACTAGATCACGAGGCATGTGGCAGAGATCCTTCAGAGGCAGGAATTCATCCTGAAGCTCGCCCGTTCCATGATGATGTTTGGTGGTCCTTCGCACCGTCTGGTGGCGCAGATGCAGAGCACCGGACGCGTGTTGGATCTCGAACTCAGTTGCATGTACCTCCCAGATGTCATGCTCATTTCATTCGAGGACACTTCGACTGGGACGAGCAATGTCAAGTTCATTCGACAAGGCAGCGCCTTGGATCTGGAGAAGCTAGGGGACTCACATGCATTGTACTGGCACGTAAGTAAATTGGACGTTGTGGATGGTGCATACGAAACTGATCTCGAATGATAGGTCATTCATGACAACATGTCAGTCTCTGCGGCATCCGCTGGGTTGGATGTTCTGATGCGCAAGAAGCCACTTTATAACTTCACACAGATGATTATCATTGGGGGAATGTGCTCGGCCTCTATCTGTTCTGTCTCGTTCTCGGGATCATTTATTGACAGCCTCGTATCGGCACCTCTTGGCGCGCTTCTTGTGGCGGTCCAACTGGTTTGCGTGCGCAACGAGCTGTACGCGAACGTGTTTGAAATCACTATTGCGACGCTTTTGAGCTTTTTGAGTGCCGCGTTGGCATCAACGACGCATTTCTGTTACTCGGCCGTTGCTAGCAGTTCAGTAGTGCTGATCCTGCCTGTAAGCAGTATTCAATCGGTATCATATCAGAGTTGACGTGACTGATGCTTAACCAAAGGGCTTCATTGTGCTCAGTGGCTCGCTCGAACTCGCGTCACGATCGTTGGTCGCGGGAGCGGTCCGGCTATGTTTCGCGCTCATGTACTCGCTCTTTCTGGGGTTCGGGCTCGCGATCGGAGCGGAGCTGTACGAGAAGATGCTGGGGCGGAACCTTGTCGGGCCGACAGACTATGTGTGCGTCCAGTCGCACGATCCTACTGGACCGTGGTGGCAGCAGACACCAAGTTTGTGGTGGGCGTTCTTGACGGTGCCGATGTATTCGCTGTTCTTGAGCATGAGGTTGATGGCACCGTGGTGGAGGAAAGAGATGGTAGGTCATTACGAATTTTTTAAAAGATGGATGTGTTTTGCCTTGGGTCGACGCTAACCTGAAACGCATAGTTTCTGTCGATCGCAATCGCGTCTGCCGGGTGGGTGACGAACCATTTCGTGAGTACCAAGTTTCCGAATCAGAGTGATATCAGCGCTGCGGTTGGGTGAGTCTCCTCGTTCGTTTCGTTTCTTGTATAAGGGCTAACTTGGCTGTTGCGGGGTGGTTTCCTTTTAGTGCCTTTGCGGTCGGGTTTCTGTCCAACATCTATGGGCGCTTTTTTGATGGGAACGCGTTTGTCGTCATGGTGGGTTTTTCTTCTTCCTCCAAGAATCGGATACCAAGGCGAACTTTCCGCCGCAGATCACGGGCATCCTCTTTCAAGTACCGTCTGGCCTCGGGAGCGGGGGGCTGTTGAACTATGTGTCGGACCAGACGTCTGGCTCGTCGTCGTCGTACCTGAGCGGTTTTCAGACGGCGTTGCAGCTGATTTCAGTTGCGATCGGGTTGACGGTCGGGTTGGGGATTTCGTTGGTGGTCGTACATCCGGTGTTGAGTCGGCGACGTGCAAGTGGCCTGTTTAGCTTGTGAGAGGCAGAGGGAGAGGAAGGTGTCCTTGTACCCCTGGCGGTTCCGAATGGATCGACTGGACCAGTTCACCGCATGTGCGGTTAGTGATAGGATGGACTCGTTCTGGAGCCCTGTTCACGCTCACCTTGTGCCGTCCGTTGCCGAATCAGTGCTGTAACATTCTTTTGATGCGGGGAATGACCTTTTTTCTCTCCTGTTGTCTAGACTCTAGAGCGATTAAAGTAATTTGTTTTGTTCACATTGCGGCCTTGGACCCATCCATTCTTTACAAGATTCTATTCTCGTCGGAGGCTGTACCCAGAAAGAAGTGAATGAACGAATAACATCATCTTCTCGGATGGCGGAGAGCGGACCGTGACGGTGAAATGCTGTCGCCGTGGGTACCGCATGGCGGCGCCTTGAAAGTGCCGACGAAAGCCCGCCTGTGGGAATCCCCTCCCCTGTCTTTCCTCCGAATCTCCCATGCTCGAGCAGGAAGTCCCACCCGTGCATTCTAATCGCCGATCACAGTGCAAAAGTCTTATTTCGGAAGAGGATCCATTGAGCGATATGCCTTTTGTTTCAAACAATACTCATGTCGTGTCTTCCATACGTTTGTCCCACCCAGCGACTTTTGTCGTGTAGGCCGTAACCCAGAATGAATTTACGCACGTCGTCTTCTTTGAGGGTTTATCATTACGCTTTTCCAAACATGATTTAGGCCTTGGTTGAATATCGGTCGTTCATACAGACGTCTAACTGTGTATCGATGGTTTTGCTGACATGCGTGATGAGGGTTGCGTGAAGCATCAGTTCGCCTCGACGACCACTGGGTATCTGCCATTCGGGCACGGTAAACATGTGTGGTACCTGCGTCTTCTCCCTAGTCCTCTCCGACATACCCCTGGATCGACCAGCTTCAAATGGACATACATACCCAGCGAGCAGGACGGAAATGATGATGGTGCACATCGTGATGACGTACTACGATTTCAAGCTGGATCACTGCGATCGTGCCCGATCCGCGTATCTGCTCAGGGGGAGGGTCGAGTGAGCACTGTTGGGCACGGGCAGCGCCAAAGACGATGGCTACGGGCAGGAACGAAGGATGAGTTTGATAGGAATTGGGTTGGTCTTTTCGCCATTGACCTGTTGTGTTCGTGACAGTGAGGTAGAGAGGAGATATGTACCATGACGAGGGTATTTGAAGAAGTGTATATGCAGTACTTGCCTTGATGGGACATCCGTCAAGGATGAAGAGCTCACATGTTTCGTCGCCGTGGGGTTCGAAGCGCATATATTCAAGTGTGCCAATGTGTACATGGGGACCCCTCGTGCGGACCTAGTTCCTCGGTGGTGAAATCACGAAGGGACATCGTGAGCTCAGCTGAAGCATATGTGACCTGAAGGGCAAGAACCATAGGAAAGGACAAAAGAACGCATTGAGCCCATGATGACCAAGGAACACCTTCCGAGACAAGAGCTTGTCTGGACAAGGGCTGCCGCCAAACATGAGACGTCTAAGAACTTGAAAACCCTCAGGGGTCTGTGCAAGCAATTTGAGAGCGCGGGTTGGAAATGGATAGAGCGGCATACCAGGCTCGGATGAGGTTTGAGTCCGCGTCGGAGATTTAGTTTAGCAGCCGAACGTGGTACAAGGGGACAACGTCGTGAGGGCGGAGAGGCCAAAGTTCATCCTACAGTTCCCGAGAGTAGTCTAGTTGGGTGAGAAGATACGCTTCGGAAATCCGGTAGATGAATGATGGAAACCAGGGGAGAAAGAGCACGATGTCAGGGGTGGAGGGAGGTCCCAATGGGCTTTTTCGGGGTGTGCAATCCATGCATGGAGACCGAATATGTTTGAAGGAGATGGCTACTGACACTAGCAAGAGAGCAAAGTGTCCTGTGTGATAATGAAGTGTGAAGCGTTGGTACAGCCAACAGGTGAGCGATCGCTGGTGGCGAGTTGTTTGGGGAGATGAAGAGAACACCTGTGAAAAGATCTGAGGGGCAGATGGAGACGAACCTAGGACACAAGGTCATTTCGGTGACTTCGAGGCCAACGGTCAGTGAATCGCCGTTGCAGAGCCTTTGAAATGATTGGCAAGAAGGCGGCTGCATCGAGGTCAACGTGTGTTCAAGCCGCATTGTGTCATGGCGAGTACATAACGCGGACACTTTCGAAGGATGGAAGTTTAATACAGAAGCTGCATTCGGGCATGGGCGGCGCTGTGGCATGAATTCTGCCAAGCACTCGATCGTTCTCGCTGCGTTGTTGTGGCTCGAGCGATGTTGGCGATCGATGAGTCGACGAGCCTGTACACGTATATGTACGTCTGTCTGGTGCTGTCACGACAGTTCATCGTCCGTCGTGTTGACAGTTGCAACGCGAACTCGACAGCTGTACTATCTCCAGCCTGAAGTTTGCCAAGCCCAGGAGTGTGATACGCCGGCCTCAAGTCAGCTGTTTGAAGATGTTTATACTTATTTACCTCACGCCGGATGAACATTTGTTACCAATATTATCATAGGAATTAACTTGATCACGGCCAAGTTGATGCGATCGTTGGCGAGGGGTTATGTACGCCTTTGTACGTATCTGTGAGTCAATCTTCTTCTAAGCTTGCTGTGGTATTGTAGTGATCGCGGCACACCTCATAGTACGATCCGACGGACCAGGTGTCACCGAATTCGGCCGTGGCTTGAACGACTCCTCGACACTTGGGTTGAGCCTCGTGGTGACCAGGTACAGTACCTTGTCGGCAGCTCGAAACGCAGGTACTACCATTTGCTGGCATGTCCGTCCCCATCTATTTAGGTGAAACTTTAGATCAACGGCCCGGTTAACGATGCTCGCCACTTCGTGTGACGACGAACCAGTGCGTTGTTAGACAAAGCTCTGCGGCCGTCGTCCTCCATCCGATGGTTGTTCAGTGAGAGCTCGTACATACACGAACATGCCCAAAGTTCGAATGAAACAGAGTGTCCATTTCGGGAAGTCACGTGGTCCGGTTTCTTGTTCCTTGGAGCGAATGGCTGTACCCATTGTGTCACTTATCGTGGGCGCCGCAGCACGCAGTGCGGCACGGACATCGCATGCAACCCGGCTCAGGCCGTTGAGGCGGGGAGGCAACGGTAACCACCGGGGCTATCGATGCTTGTTTAAGTACTGACAATCAGTGTCCTCTCTCGCTTCCCCTCAACCTTTCGTCGTCTCCAGCCTAATGACTGCTATACCTATTCGCCATGTGTTGATAGTCATCATTGTTTTGGTGAGTGTCGCCCATTTCTACCTCGGATGTGATGAAACCTGAACATATCTTTTCGCGGTTCAGGGAATGCTTTTCGTCACGTTCAGAATAACCAGCAATAACCATCTCCTGACCAAGGAGATGCTGTCCTCTTTAACACATTCCCTGAGTTCGAACGACGAATCACTCCCCCTCGTCCACACCACTCCATCCGTCACCCTGGATTCGTCCCAAAAGGCAAACGCTACTTTCGTTATCCTATGTCGAAACTCCGACCTCGACGGGGTCATCCATAGCGTACGAAGCATTGAAGATCGGTTCAACCGGCAACATGAATATCCATATGTCTTCCTGAACGAAGAGCCTTTCAACGATGAATTCAAAAGGTATGCTTTTGTGCGGATTGAACGGACGAGTACGTAATGTTGAGCCACCACCGATAAGACGCATATCGGTTCTGTCTGCGGCTCCAATGGAGTTTGGGGTCATACCGCATGACCATTGGTATGCGCCAGATTCTATCGATGAGGAAAAGGCTGCGAACGGTAGGAAGAAGATGGAAGAGGATAACATCATTTATGGAGGTCAGTCCTGAAACATGATGATCAGGTAAAACATCTGATCAAACGATCGATCCATCCCATATAGGTAGTGTTTCCTACCGAAACATGTGTCGATTCAATTCCGGCGTGAGTGCCCGTTTCAGACAGTCTTGGACAAATCGTCTTACAGTAGACCAGTTTTTCTTCAGGCATGCATTGCTTCTAAAGTATAGGTGCGAGGTCTCCCGTTGTCCATTCAAGCACTCTCACCCTCTTTAAAATGATGTGGACAGGTACTATTGGAGAATAGAGTGAGTTGTTTCCCTGGCGTCAATGGAGGTGTGCTGAGCATACGACATGCAGACCATGGATCCACTTTCATTGCGATATTCCTTCGGACCCTTTTCAATTCATGATTAGCCATAACAAAACCTATAGTATGTTGGATGCGATCTTCTTCATCTCAAACACGATTATAATTTATAATTTTTCAGGCTTCACGATTTCAATGTATGAATATCAGGCCACCATAGTCACCCTATGGGATACAGTCAAAGGTACGCATACCGCCGAGTTGGCGGAGGAACAGAGCTCAAATCGTACCTAGAATACACAAAGGCACACCCGGAGACACTAGATCCACAAAACTCCCTGGGGTTTATTTCTGATGACGGCGGTCACAGTTACAACCTATGTCACTGTGAGTCGTTCTGGTACCCCTTCTCCGTCGGGCTTATGAACCCTGAACGATGCTAGTCTGGTCCAACTTCGAGATCGCAGACATGGACTTTTGGAGGAGTGAGACGTATATGTCGTTCTTTGAATTCCTCGATAATACTGGAGGATTTTACTACGAGGCAAGTTGGCATGCTTCCATATCTACCCAGTCCGCCTGCTGAGATAACGATTGAACACAGCGTTGGGGGGACGCGCCAGTGCACTCTATCGCCGCTGCTTTGTTTTTGCCGCGTAGCGCTATCCATTTCTTCAGTGACATCGGATACGAGCACCCACCCTACACACACTGCCCCATCAATGCGCACCAATGGGCGAACAACCGATGCTCGTGCAACCCTGATGGCAACTTTGACTATGATGGCTATTCATGTCTGCGGAAATGGGATTCGCTCCTTGACCAATAAATAGCTTGAGAGTTTCTTTTGTTTTCCGGTCGTCCACCGTTGTATTCAAGGTCAATCTTGGCTGTCACATCTAGATGCACATTGTCCGAACGTATTTGATGTATAAGCTTTGTCTGTAGGATAATCAGGACAGAGCACTGCACGCAGGCGTGGGTGTCATTGTGGCTGTTTTGCAGGAGCGGACTGACTCAGAGATGTGTACTGAGTGATGGGTTGCGGATCAACAATCGGATCAGTGCGAGTGTTGAACTGCCATGTTCAAGTGGGCGATGGCAGACCAGTGCGCCTGCGGCCGAGCTCCAGAAGCGAGGGGTTAAGTTCGGCAATGACCGCAACCTGTAGAATAAGAAAAGAAAAGCTCAGTGTGTCACCCGGGATGCTAATCACACATGCGAACGACACCGGCCGCTGAGCGCTGAGCCTCTGGTCCATCCACAGCAGCTGTACCTCGTTCATCTTCATTGCCTGTTCACCAAACGTCGGTTGGCGAAGAACTTGTCGGAACGTTGATTAGTGAGTAATATTTGATGATAGTGACCGTGACCACCAGATACCGGTTCGACGGTTGTCGTGACTCAGCGCCACGATTCTGTGAGACGATGCTTTGGCTCTAGATTTGCATTGATGTGAATAGTTATGATCATTTATGTACTGGATGATAATGGACCCAACGTCGGGTCAGTATCTCGGCAGGGAGTGCACATGGCGTTTGAGTCCTTCACGACCAAGGCGGACCTTAACAAAGCCTGGGTGTTCAGAGAAACCGTCGGGGCCAGTGGGGAAGTGCACCGTGCGTCCCATCCTAGTAGCCACTGGATGCAAGTACTCAAGTGTTGATCTGTTCAAGAGCTTAGAGCACGTCGAATAAACAGGCAGCTGACTTATGCGGCATACATGAAAAAATTGCAGGCCTCCTTAATAGTACTTACCTGCTTTCCCTCTCTCTCAGACCGAGGAAGAAGTTAAGTGCATCCAGACGCCCTATCTGGAAACGAAGGCAGCTTAGAGTGGTGAAATCGCATTTTGGGTAGCCTTCTAACGGTTCTATCGTTGATATTTGCTCGCCTGGACCATTTTCGTTGTCTGTGATGATGAGACATTTACCAAAAAAAATGTGTTTATGTAAGTAGACCTGATTTGTCACCTGGCTCCGTCATACCGCCGGCGACCCAACTTCTTGAAGAACAATCTATTGCTTCCTCTTCAATTCCCTCGGTGCTGAACGAACCTTTTCTTTCCATATCGTTCTCGCGAGCTACAGTTCGGGGTAAAGGAAGGGATTGAAACAAAAAATGAGTTCGCTAGCGTTCCTTGTGACGGAGTTGCAGGTATTCATATCGACGCGTTCGCAGCATTTATCGAGTGTAACTGATGTATCTTCATTAGTCTCTGGCCAGTGAGTCTAGGAGAAAACACCCCGAAATACGCGAGGTCGGTCCAGCCCCTTTCGTCTCCAGGCTAGTATCAGCCCACTCAGGTTGCACGTTCATTCGTCCCCCGACAGGCAGCCGAGAAATCGCTAGCAATTCTCAGGTCTTCGCCAGAACAGGCTACGGCTTCACTCGCATCTGGTGGGTTCGTGATTCGTTACGTTCGTTCTATATATGCCTGTCCATCTCATCCATCATGCAAAGATGGTGCACACACTGATGATCTACTCCGCCCGGTGTTCATGGGATGCGCCACCAAGAATGCAAAAGTCGTTGCGATATCTCTCGGGTCTCTTCAGCGTCTCATTGCGCTCAAGGCGGTCCCGCAATCCGCTGTGCCCCTGATCATCACGACTATGAGCGATGCGATGAGTCAGGGCGTCGACATCCAGCTTCGCATTCTACAAACGCTCGTCTCCCTTATAACCAACTTTCCTTCTGTTCATGGAGAGCTACTGGGCGAGGTATGTTTTGCCAACACTCGAGATCACGACTCTGAACGTGTGTGCAGGCACTTCTTTTGTGCTTTAAGCTGCAAGACTCTCGGATTGCGGTCGTGTCGTCCACCGCTGCTGCCACGCTTCGTCAACTAGTAATGTTCGTCGTCGACAAGATGCTCGAAGAGGACAAGCAAGATTCTCTGGATCCAGAGTTACTGGAAGAAGTGACTCTCCCGGAGGGAACTACCGCACTCCTGGGACCGTTCGCGAAGGACGCGTACTCGGTCTTTGAGGATCTGTGTTTACTTGCCAACTCGGAGGAACCCCACTTTCTCGCTCTCGAACATCTACACAAGACTTTCGCGCTCGAGCTCGTCGAGAGCGTCCTCACGAACTATCACGAACTATTCCGAAAGGTATGTATCCATGTTCTTTCACATGATGATGTTCAATCCTTACCATGCCACAGCACGAGCAACTTTTGATGCTCCTTAAACATCACCTTTGCCCGATGTTACTCAAGTCGTTGTCGGAAAGACACGTGTTTCCTCTCACGCTCCGATGTACTCGCGTCGTTTTCTTGCTTTTGAAACAGTTTTCGTTCGAACTGAAAACGGAGGCCGAGGTGTTCCTCATGTTATTGATCAGAATGATATCCGATGACACCGACCCAAATTCGACGGACCATTCCGGCTCACGCCCTGTCTGGACGCGAGTTCTTGCCATGGAGATCATGCGAGGGTGTGCTCATCCAATCACTCGGAGTAAAATCCGTTTTGGCTAATGGAAGAGTTTCACAGCCTCTGCAGCGACGCGGAGTTGATTCGCAACATTTGGGATCGTTATGATGCCGAAGAATCTGGTTCCAATGTCTTTTCGTCGTTGATCAGCTCGCTGAAGCGACTATTGACCGAGAAACCCGCTCTGCTGGGCGTGAGCTCTCAAATGATGGGTGTCGGGGCATTGCATATTGAGAGCGGCTCGAGTTACGGCCTCGATGTGGGTGGAGTTGCGGGAATGGTAGCAAATGCAGCTGCCACCGCAGCAAGTGCAACGGTATCTGGTGTTGTTGGCATGATGAGCACGGGCGCTGGTTTAAGCGTACAGACATCGGCGATGAAGCTGCAATGGTATGTATACAGCTTTACTATCTGGGCTCCACTCAGAAGCAACTATCGCTACAGTATAGATCAACTGGACAAGGCGGACTCGCCTCCGATACCAGAGTCTTATATATACCTCCTTGGCGTGCAGTGCATCGTCTCCTTGTGCGAAGGTTTCGCTTCTTTCACTGGGCCTCTCTACAACTCCATCGTGGTACAACGTCCGCGAGCAGCTGGAGACCCCGTTATCCGTGCCCCACCAGCTCTTGACTTGGCTTCTTTATCGCCGGAAGAACTAGCAACGCAACACCTTCGCATCGTTCGCTCGATGGTTGATAATGGCTGGCCTGCCCTCCTTGCGGCCTTATCGTTCATCATCTCCACCAATCTTTCCGATGACCTCTTTGTCGAGGTCCTTACAAGCTATCAGGCGATGACCAATGTCGCTGGAATGCTCGCGCTGACGACACCTAGGGATGCGTTCCTCACGAGTCTTGCCAAGTTTGCTATCCCGTCTCGCGTGGTCGCGAGCTTAGATATCGAACCTGCGACGCCCCGTTCAGCAGTATCGCTTACGGAAAACTTGGGACTGAGCTCCCCCGCGCAACCTCCGGGATTATCCGAGCGGAATCTTATCTGCCTGAAGGTGTTGGTCTCGAGTGCCCTTTTCCTTGCGGGAAGTCTTGGAGAGAGCTGGTATAGCATCATGGAGGCGCTTCAGAATGCGGACTATGTCCTCACGATGAAGGGTGTGCAACCTTCTCCTGCCAGAAGATCAAGTACGTTCACCGGTGGTCCCAATGCTCCGTCCCGGTCTGTCTCTGGGCCAACAGGTAATACGTCACAGAGGCAGATCATCATCTTCACAGTCACAATCCACTCAACATTCTCTTTTGGCAGACATCGACCCCGACAACGTCCAGCTCGCCATTCAGCGTCTTTTCGAGGCTTCCAAGAATTTGGAAGATTCGGCATTCCAGGACTTCGTGAATGCGTTATGCAAGCTGAGCTCGGAGATGATTGGCATGCAATCTGATGCGACGGAGGTGCTTGGCGAGGGGGAGAGTACCGACGAACTCACTGCTTCTGTTTCCTCCGCTGGCCTGTCTCCTCGAAATGACCTCCTCCATCGGAGACGTGTCAGTGGTATCCATTTGCCGAGGACTTTGGTAAGTTTGATTTGTATAGTAGTCGGGAAGTCATCCTTCTCATGTTTCGTTGACTCAAAGCGCTCGGGCGACTTTGGAGTGGAGAGACTGGGTACAGTCGCCATGCTTAACATCCATCGACTGATTTACAGGGCCCCGGAAGTCGCTTGGAACACGACCACTGAGCATTTGCTGTCCGTCATCAGTCTTCCTTCCGCACCCCAGGCTATTCGCGTTCAAGCTGCCCGTGTTCTCGATGAGATATTGGTCGTTGTTCCACGCAATCTGTCGAGCACGGGAGATCTGCAAGCTAAGGCGCAGCGTCGCGTGTTGGACGTCCTTGCCAAACAAATCGTACCTGGATCCGAAGCTGGCGCTGCTCACACAAGCACGAACGTCGAGCTGCGTCGTATGGGGTTGGAAGCTTTGCATCAGATACTCCAGGCATCTGGACACACCCTTGTCGTCGGGTGGGGTAGTATCTTCGAAATGCTCGGCAGCGTCTGCAAGCCGTCTGTCCTCATGCGCACGATTTCCAGCGATTCGGTGAGCACGGTGTCATTGCAAGATCACCGTCCAAAGCCACTCTTTCTGGGGTACAATAACGAACGTGGATATACGGCCCTTGTCAAGATCGCATTCCAGTCTCTGAAGTTGGTGTGCGATTCCGTGTCGTCGCTCTCGCCGGAAGACCTTCGACTGTGCATCAGCACGCTGGGTCAGTTTGGTCGGCAAGCGGACACGAACATTGCGCTCACCGCAGCTGAGAGTTTGCTCTGGAGCGTGTCCGACTCAATACAGTCCAAACGGAAGGACGCGGAAGAAGAACCGGAATACAACGCACTTTGGATGTTCCTTTTGCTCGAGGTTCTCGGTTTATGTACCGATGCCCGTCCCGAGGTTCGCGTGGGCGCCATCCAGACGCTGTTCCGGGCCATGCAACTGTATGGCGCGACGCTAAGTCGGGACACGTGGAACGATTGCATGTGGAAGATCACGTTCCCGTTGTTGGACGCAATTTCCATTGAGACGCGAAGAGTTCTCATCGAGAGCGCTGGTGGAGCTTCGACGTCGGGTTCGACGCCGGATCAAGCTTGGGACGAATCGAAGAGTCTGGCGTTGCAATCGATCGGTTCGATCATCAAAGAGTTTGTCGTGTCCAAGATTATGCAACTCTCAACGTTCTCGGATGCATGGAAGGTCTTTGTCGCTCACATTCAGGACACTGTTCTCCTGGACCGACGTCCGCTCAGTACCCCTGCCTTGCAGTGCCTCGACAAGGCCATTGGATCGTTGTCCGACGCTACGGACGAGGTCATGCTACCCCGCGTCGCTGAAGCGCTGGAGTGTGCGTGGCAGGCCTGGAACGATATGGGTGGTGCGGTGTTGCAGGGCGGTGCGCCGTTCTCACCGCGGCAAGCGACGAGCGACGTAGTTGGTGGGCACCCCGCGTTTACGCAGGACAGTTTGGTAGCGTTTCTGGATGTCATTCGAACGATGCGGCGGATGAGTCGGCAGCACATGCGTGCAGAATGGCCGCTGGCGCGTCTGACGCGTCTGATGGAGATTTTGAAAGGTGGGTCGCGTTTGTTGTGGCGAATGTGTTTGTTGCATCTAATGTGGCGACGACAGGCGTCCTCACGTACTCCAACTCTCCGGATTACAGACCGGACGTGGACTCGTTGACACCGGTGCAGGTGAGTGGAGGCATGGCGGCATCGAGGTTGTTTAGGCATGTATTCATGAAAAAATTGAACAGGCGTCTGTCATGGAGATTGTTCAAGACATTGATTTGGCCGAGTCCGGTGTGCCGTCCCTGATCATGCGAGACCTTGCCGAGTTTACCTCCCTCGCCTTCCTCGCGGGATTCCATACACAGCACGCACCCGTTTCTTCTCCCGAATCGCCTGTCGTGCGCACGTTGCCGTCCGTACGCAAGCAAGTCACGTACGTTGGACTATCGAAGAAGACGATGCCGACCCTGGTCGAGTTGTACATGCGGTTCAAAGATCACGCCGATGTATATGAAGATGGGACGCTAGAGGCCGTTCTGTCGGTAAGTGGAGCCCCACAGCGTTGTGGCTCTAGTGAATGTCTGTCTAATTCGCGCAGGCGTATGGGATTCCTATCAAGCTCAAGTATGATTGTCCGGCACCTTCCAGGTTTGGCAAGGACATACCACTCTGGAAGACCGCAACGACGTGTTTCCTGCGTATCGTGACAGAGTGTGTGACAGAGTTGTTGACGTTGGGAGAAGGTTCATTTTTTTTCCTCGTGCCAAGGATGTACTCATTGAAGGATATTTGCCAGCGATATCGGACACACGAATCGAAGCTATTTGGAGGCAGATTATCGAAGGCTTCCGAGGCGGTATCCTTGCAGACTGGTGCGTTGGACCTTTTCTGACCTTGCACTTTGTGTCACGGTAGATTGAAATGGTTTCTACAGCTCTACAGCGGAGACTTATGATTTAGAGAATCAAGAGGCCGAGGAGAATTTCGATCTCGCGTTGATCAGTTCGCTTGAGATCGATCTCGTCCCTCACCTGGGCGGTCCACGCGTTCCGGACTACCTCATTGGTCAACTCTCCAAGGTACTCCACCACGGTAGCCAACTATACAAATTGCCGTTCCATACCCCGCGTTCAGGCTCGCCAGGACCTGGAGAGTGGAACAACGTGGGCTCGTCGCGTAATTCGCGAGAAGATTTTGAGAAATTGGATTTGGAGAGCGTAGGGAGTACGGCGACGACAGAGGTTGCCCCGAGGGAGCGCTTTTCGTATTGGTGTTTCGATCTGCTGTTCTTGATTTCTTCCAACATGACGAGCGGTGCGTAGCTTGTCTTTTCAGGTTTCGTGGCCGCAATAGTTGGGCTGACGATTGTGCTCGGTTTAGACCAAGAGACCTCAAGGAGGAGAGTGGCTGCTTTGTGTTTGCCCTCATTGCTAGATCGATGTAAGACGGTCATGGTGGGATACCTCGCGGACGAGGCGCTTCGCGGCAGTTTGCCCTTTCCAAGGTGATTGCGACGGTGTAATACTATTGACACGATCAAGTTTATTGATTGCATTTTTCAGGGTTCGCGAAGACGAACTGATCTACGTGCTGCGCAAGCTGCTGGACCTGCGACTTTGGCCCGGAACGCTCTGGGCTGCATTTTCCGACGCGCCGTCGGTCAACAGTGCATCGCTACCCGGTTCGTTTTTCTCCCATCGTCTCACATACTGAGGAAGTTTAATACCCAGCGCGATTTAGCCATCGATCCCAGTCTGTCCCCTTCGGCGCTCGTTTCGGACGTGGTGAAACGGTCGTCTGTTGCACATTTATTCTACTTTTATCCGATTCTGTGCGACATAGCGTCGATACCAAGAAAGACGCCGGCAGCGTGGATAGTGACGAATCCACCTGGAGATGAGGGGAAGACAGGGCCTATACAAGGTCTTATCGGTGCGCCGGAAGCGAATGGGAAGGCTGTGGAGGTGGATGCAAGGGCACTGACAAAGGAATGTCTTCGGGTGCTCGGAAAGGAGATGGGTGCGTTGTAAATGAATTCGGAAGGGATGTGTAGTGTATATGTGGGGACATCTTGGAGAGCGTAGATAGAATTATACGAAAGAGAACTCGGGGATCCTCGCAGTCACTCAGCGAGAAAACTAATAATTGTGCAATAGGGCAATGAATGCGTTTAGCTCTTAGGGACCTTCTCTGAAAAGATACCTGCTTCCAGCATGTCAGTGACTATAAAAATCCAACTTGCTCAGATCACAGAACCCTCGGGCCATCTCCGCCTCCTCCTCCACTGTAAACCTTCCTCCAACGCCAAAACCGCCGCCGCTGCTCCATTTGCGCTCACGCCCGTACCCGCACCCGGTGACAACAACATGTACCAAACGCACAAGCCCAAGCAGAGCTCCAAGCTTGCGAAGCCCACCTTGTCGTCATTTCGATGCTCGTCGGATCGCTGTCGCGCACGATGTCGTACGCTCATCGACTGCGCTGCTGTCTGGGCAGAGATGGGGAATTAGGGACTCAAGACTCTCCACTGGGGCCTTGCATCAGAGCGATACTCATCACGACGAGAACCTGGGCGCGAACTCGGGTGCGTGTATTATAACTTTCGTTCGGTTTCACTCACACTTTGACCATCTTCTAGTTTCGACGCCTGCGCCAAACCACTTCAAACTTGGGGCACACATTTGGGTTACCCTTCGGACAGCTCCTCCTTCACCCCGTCCCAGACTGCTTCTCAGACAGTAGCTTCACTCCACCGAGGCGAGCCACGAAAGTCCCCCGTCTAAACAACACCCAAACCAGGCAGCCAAGTCCAGGTTAGAGCCTAAGCCCCAACTCGAGCCCGAGGGTCAACTCCCGCAAAAAATCAAAGGTCAACGCCGATGCAGACGCCGATATGATTCTAACCATTGCTCTCCCGCCTGCGCATGCCATTCCCGACCTGACGGTCGGACCGTCCCCTTCCAGCGATGATCATTCATCGCCGGCGCCAGCAACGCAGCGACTCTCTGTGTCCAAAACGGCCGCACCCTTACCCAGACGCAGAAGCACCAGGCGTTCGCGCCGACCGCCCTCCCAGCACATTCCCCAAGTCTTCGACGAAACCTCTGACGGGCCTTTTTCGGCCTCGCATCATCGCCCCCACTCCCATTCCACTGTGATGCCACCAAAACCAATGCCACAGCTTCGCTCGCGCTCGCTCCCCGATCTCTCTCGCCCCAAGTGTTCCCTACTCGTGACCCAGCAACTCTGATGAATCCGAAGAATCCAACGACGAGTACTGCGACCCATTCGACGGTCCTTTTCAAGTCGTCGAAATTGACCCATTCGAGGTCATCCGACGATCGATGGTCATTAGTCCCGGGCCATCCATGGTTTCAACACCCGTCGTATCAAATACGTCTACCGACGATCTCGGCCCACCGAACACACTGGTCTCACTGAACACACCAAGGGCACGGACTTGAACCTCAACACGCGCTAGCGCATCCTACGTTGGGTCCCAGTTGGGTTTCGGGATTGGATTGGGTTGGGTCCAGTTTCGGGACCGACCTTGACGCCCACACAACCAGCCAAACGCGAGCGCCGGACCTCGCTGGCGTTTTTCGGTTCGCTACGGGGCTTGTTTCGAAAACTCAACAAGGGTCAGCAGCAGAAAGGGCGAGGGGCGGTTACTGATGGAGGACTCGGACGGGCGTGGGTCTCCTGAACCGTCTGGACGGGCCAGTACCGGTGCCAGGGTCGGGGGAAATTGGCGACAAAAATTCAAAGGTGAATAAGGTGAAAAAGGTGACGGAAAAGGGGGAGGAGGTGGGTTACGCGAACAGACGGACGGATCCGGGGTGGGGGACGTGCGGACGAATATTCGGAAGTTGAGGTTACCGCAACCACGACTGCAGTGGATACGGCAATGACAGCAACATCGACGATGGTGGACGTTGGGCGACATGGGTCGCGGGTGCGCAAGGACCGTGCGCTTGCTGGGTCGCCGTTTACACGGCGAGGGCAGGGCCACGGGAATGACAGCGGTAGTGGGAGCGGGATAGGCAGTGGCAACGGGTCGACGTTGAGCATCCCCGCGCATGTGTCGAAGACTGTCCGAACGGATGGGGTGGGCCCCGGTTCAAAGGTGATGAACTAGCATCGGGAAGAGGGCCGGCGACGGACACCTTGACTGGAGCTACGGGCCTGGGTAAATCGCGAACGGCGCGTCGGAGCACGACGAAGCGTCGCAAGACATCCGTGGCGGGTTTGAGGGGGAGCGATCAGGGACAGTCGGATGGGGAGGTGATGGTCGTGAGCGGGAATGAGGCCAGACAGCTGAAAGCCAACGCAACGCTAATCCGGGCCAGGGCGCGCGCCCCTCCCAAGACGCACTGCGACGATCACAGCTGGTACGAGCCG
>JBBPOR010000547.1:0-21025 GCA_038091555.1 Leccinum sublutescens | reverse complement strand
CTCAATCTTCGTCAACGGAGGCTCTACCTCCGTGGGCATTTACGCGATACAGCTCGCCAAGGCTCTCTCGCTCCGAGTCACTGCCTCTGCCTCTGCGCGGAACGAAAGCTTTGTGCGCAAGGTTGGAGCGGACGTATTTCTTGATTACACTGCGCAACCTATCACTAAGCAACTGTTGGCTGACACGCCGATTCCTCGGTTTGGCATGGTTCTTGACGCAGCGGGGTCGTCGGACACGGCATTGTACATCAAATCGGAGGCATACTTGAAGAAGGGTGGCGTGTACGTGACTACAGGACCTTGGGCGGGCAAAGAAGGATGGTTGGGTTTGTTGGGTCAGTGGACGGGTGCGATTTTAAGGCCCTCTTTTTTGGGAGGTGTATCGACGACATGGAGGTAAGTTCTATACGTTGATGGGTAAATCATGCAGCGTTCGCTGATTTTCGTTAAATATTTTTCCCTACAGGATGGTCAATGTAAAGAATAGCAAGGAGGATATGAAGATATTATGTACGTTGATCGAAAGAGGTGGGTTCTTTGATCCTGGTTGCACATGGTTGTCGAACTAAATGGAATAGGTGTGCTCCGTCCCTATGTCGATTCAACGTATGACTTCGGGTCGGTGCTGGATGCATATGATAGGATATTGACGGGCCGGGCGACGGGCAAGGTAGTTGTCAAGATCGAGTGACGTAGTCTAAGAGGATGAGAGACTCACTATATTGGCCCACTCAATCATTTGCTCGTACATGACGTCTACCTTGAGCAGGGTCACGGCGTGCCGGGAATGTTCACAAGGTTTCACATTATCATCCGACAAAGCTCCCGCTTGCTGCGGGTTAGTCTGAAAAAACCTCAATCGATTATTTACTTGATGACGTCCGTAGCCTGCAACCGCCGAGTGGCACGCTTTCAAGTTCAACGTTCCGAGGTACTGGAATAGGCGGCAGAAATCACCATCCGACCCATTCGTCGTTCCTATGCAGTAGTACGTTTCCCTGCCTGAGCCAACCAGCGTAGAATCGGTCTTCAGTCACCAGTCATCGCACAGGTGGTGACCCGGATTGTGAAGTTCAATTTGACTGATCCATACGAGCTGAGTAAAACGACGGTCGAGATGAGCTGACGCACGGCACGTTTAGAAAGCTGCACCGATGCCAACTTTCCGCACCATCGCGTCCGTTCGGAACTCTTCATAAGTATGTGACAACATTGAACTCGGATCCGGTCAAGACATACCTCAATGCTGGCCGCACAGTAATTCCGTTCTCCCACTTATCCAAGCGCGACATCGTAATTTTCTGCAGGATGACGTTGATTGGATTGGTTGTAGCCGTCGTTGGTGGTGCTCCGTTCGAGGTCCATCATCGCGCACCAAGATGGTGGCCATGGGACCCAGGTCTACATAGTAGATCCCGTCGAGATACCGCCGCCTACACGTCAATAGCGTTGACATGAATGGGCGTAACAGTTTTTAAAAAAAATATCTTTTCATCCGTTTTGGGTTCTGCTTGTAGCATGAAGGGACATGCAGCTGATACGCAGATGCAATGCAAGTGAAATTCAAGGCTTTCTTCCACATGTTGTCGGGTGATCTTGCACGTCTGTGGTACGTTTACCGATATCGATGCAGGCAAAACATGACCCGCGACTCGGCACATCCGTGGCAAGTCGACTGAAATGTGTTATGTGCGCTGCTGGGTAGTCTGGTGACCAGCCCGTCTATGAGGTTGCCGCGTTGAGAGGCAAACCGTCGATAGTCGACAGCTGTTCGCCTCACAGCCTCATATACGGTCTGGTCACCAGACTGGGGCGCATAATCAAGGTTTACTTGCACCTGTGGACATACCTCGGCCGGGCTAGTAGAACCTTTATGGTCAATTGATTGTAAACATATAGTTGGGGTTAGCATAACCCAACTTCCCCCCGTCGAACCTATATTTCATTTCTGTATCAGCAATGTAGTTAGTTTCCATCGACGAACCTGAGCTCATGTCGAGGTTCCCTCAACAAAGAGGAATTTGGAACATTCTGGCACATGTAGGTTGATGCAAGTTGGAAACAGCATCCCAACGCTGCCAGTTTCTAGCAGACAGGGAATGTCCGGGCCCTGTGCGGTGCGTGTCTAGCGACTGACTTTTCCGCCGCCGTCGACTTGCTGCTGGAACAGTGGAAGTCAAAAACCGCGACTGCACCGCCACAAATTAGGACCCACTCGATCACAGACCAGTACGCGCAAATCGGCCTCGATCGATGTTGAAACGTCCTTCAATTCGATGGCGAGCCCCGGGGGCTCTTCTAATTTCAGATCTATGTACACAACTAATATCCACGCGTTCAACCCACGACAATAAATAGATAAATAGAATCCCCCTCACCAGCGCACCGTACCCTCCCTCTCACTTCTGCATCCCTGGCGCTCCCAAACTATATATACCAAACTTCCCAAGTGACCCCAATTACTCGATATCCGCGACCACGACGTCCACACACCCATGCATCCGCCAATTATTATTCTCATCTCCGCTCTTCAAATAGCAAAACCGCCCTACCACCCCGTCGAACGACAGCGTCGAAAACGACGGCGGCCCATGCCCTCCGCTTCCATTCTCGCCCTCGTGCTGGGCCCACAGTGGCGGCGACGCCCGACCGACGACAGCTACACACTCTTTGCCCGTCGCATCGATCGTAAAGTTTGTGAACCACGGCGAGGGCGTCGACGGCCAAGCCGAGGGGTTCACGTCATTCCCGACGACGTGGTTCCGGCAACAACCCCGAACGTATCCGTCCTCGGACGCCTCGATCAGGTACCCGCACGGCGACATGGACGGGTCGTACACCCCGCCGCGTACCGTAAACACCTCGCTCAGTCTGATGTCCATCAGCGGCGTTTTTCCGTTAGGGTCACGGCCTTCCGAGCCAGACGCAGTCGCAGACGGGAGTGCAAAGTCGATACACGAAAAACACAAATGTTCTCCCTCAGGTTGCAGCCGCAGAAACCTCAACTGCGTGGCGCCCGCGGGGTCGACGATTGAATTGCGAATCAGGACAAGGTTTGCCAGTCGGTCCGGGGCCATGCCCTCGTGGGAAAGACGGAGGATCCCGGATCCATTTTGCTTTTCGGCGTTCCTGCCAGTGCCGGTGCGAACCGTTTCCTGGTCGTTTTGAGAAGCAGGGAGAACAAAGGTTTGAACGAGGGTAGACTCTACCGCTGGAGACGAGGGCATCACGATTTGGTGCAGCGGGTAGGAGACGACAACGACGTGCGTGCTCGTGAGCAACACTCGACGATGAGACATGAGATACTGGTGAGTTTCTATTCCGTCCTAGATTTTCGTTGGATTGTATGGTCAATACAATGGCAAATGATCCTAGGGAGGTGAACGAGAGCACTCACAAGTCCGGAGGTAAATTCGGGGAATTCGTAAAAGATTCGGGTTCGGGTGTCGAAAATCAAATGTCGGCCCATGATGTAGAGGAAGGGGGTTTTGTCAGCGACGAGGGAGACGGATTGCCAAAAGAGCTTTGTAGGCACATCTATGGAGGCAGAATGAGAGGGATACCCAGATTCATCATGCACTTTGAATTCCAAAAGCTTCCTGTATACAGGAGACCATCGATCGTGAATATAGGGGAGCATGTCCACAACTCAAACATCCCGCGTACCAAGGTGTACATGAGACCTCTTGGTTGACGTTCTTGCGGAGCACGACGTAGACTAGAAGACCGCCAGCAGACATGACGGAGCATGCATCCCAGGCTGTGATCAGCCCAGCGTCCTCCCACAGGACCTGCCGAGCGTGGGTCTCAATGTCGTAGAACACAATCTGCCTGTAGGATTCGAACGTGACGAGCCATCTACCCCCGATGATTCTGGGATGCCCGAGCGACGAGCTCTGAAGTCGTATCTGTGTGTTTGAAATGGTCCGAATGGGATGCGTGGTCCAGCACCTCGCCAGTCGCTCAGAGCGTATCAACGTTCGCTCGAGGAAACGGGCGGATTGCGACGGAAACGGGCCGGGAGGACGAGGCAGACGCGCATTGGAGTAGATGATCTTCCAAATCAGGGGATCAAAGGTGATGTCATGGAACAGCTTTGCGACCTATTTCGACAAGGAAATCATTAGCGACCGCATCAGTTAGATCTCATAACAGAAGAAAGAGGCAGGAGCAAAAAATAGCTTGGCCAAAAGCTTTTTAAAACTCTTACCAATCGCAAATGTACGACATCGCGTGGTCCGAGGAAGCACAGGATGCGAGAAACGAGCTCTGCTGGAAGGGAATCGAATCTCCGTGGTTCCGAGCTGCTGTGGCGAGGCGATGTCAAAGCTACCGGAGGCGTCCTGGAGGACATAGCTCGAAACTTTGTTTATATGAAAAGGCTCAAGTTGAAAATTTTTCCAAGGCTGGGACTTGGGAAGCTCGTGACTGAGTCAGTCAAGCAGTGCTCTACCGTAAACCCCTGCCACGCCGAAACCGTCATGATGCTTATACAGCGGGTCTTCGAGCCCCGCGGAGAAATGTTGCTCCGAGGACGGTGTTGCGGCGGACGAGCTCGAGCTCAGGTTGCTCATAGTATTAGCAACATGGACGATGGATGATTTTTAGACACCATTCTGATGACAAGCGTTTTGCCGTGCGATCAGTAAACGGATTCAGATACTCTGGCCGGATGAACTCGGCGATGAGTTCGTGTGATGTCGAAGTTGAAGCTGCTGGAAGGAGTCGGATCGACCCTGGGAACTTTCACACCCTATGAAGTATCGGCACTTGCCGGTCCGATTGAATGATAGCTCCGCCTTCTGTTTGCGAAAAGTTCGGCAACCCCTTCAAGGACCTCCACGGGGGCTACACAGGCCCATAATTCAGTAGGTCTGCCACACGCCGGTGAAGTCCTCGTATTGGGAATAGACTGATTGCCGGCCAGCTATCCGACGGATCACCACCTCAAACTTCGAAGCCCTTGCCAAGGCACACTGATCGAACCCACCACACCCCACGAGTCTCACACGAGTCACTCAGTCGCACCTCTGCTCTAATTTATAGCACCTTCAATGTGAGTACATAGTCCCGGTCCGCGTCGACCCGCTCTGTCGCTACCAAGTTATCGCGACGGCACTGAATCATCGGTCAATCTTCCTGACACTATGGCACCCTTTTTGGTCACTCCAACCCCTTTGATTTCATTTACGACGGCCTGCTGGTATACAGACTCCCTGGAAGATTCTGATAGAGCGCGATCACAAGCCAACGATAATTAAAGTGTATCATTGTGTGCATAAGAACCCTTGCCCACATCCTTCCCTTCTCCATCTTATATTTGACGTGCTGCCACTTGGTACAGGGACTTCAAGGGTCTCATACCGCCCCTCGTACATTTTCCCCGCCAAAAGAAAAAGCTTGTCAATAGATCACTTCATCGTCGTGCCAGTTTCGAAATCCCATCAAGCCCTATCCGAAGGATCACCTCCTCACTTCGAAGCCCTTGCCAAGGCACACTGATCGAACCCACCACCCCACGAGTCTCACACGAGTCGCGTCATTCGCACTTCTGCTCTAATTTATAGTACCTTCAATGTTGGTACGTAGTCCCGGGCCGCGTCAACCCGCTCTGTAGTCACCAAGTTATCGCGACGATCAACCTTTCTGACACTGTGGCACCCTTTTTTGGTCACTCCAACCCATTTGATTTCATTTACGACGGCCTGCAGGCTGGTATACAGACTCCCTGGAAGTTTCTGATAGAGCGAGCCAACGATAGGTACCGTGTGTTATGTATATGATATAATAGCACGCACGGAACGTGTATCTGGCAGTTCACTTGTATACATAAGAACCCTTGCCCACATCCTTTTCTTCCCCATCTTCTATTCGACGTGCTGCCAGTGGGTACACTGGCAGAGGCTTCAAGGCTTCAAGGATCACATACCGCCCCTCGTACTTTTTCCCCGCCAAAAGAAAGAAGCTTGTCAATAGATCACTTCATCGTCGTGCCAGTTTCGACATCCTATCAAGATGACGATTCAGGCAACGACGATCAAGTGATCTAAACAGTGGCTAAAAACGTACGTGGTCGGTGTCACGGTATGGGTCCGGGTCTGTCAACGTTGTCAACCCTCACATGCACAGGTGAGTATTCGTCTCCGCCTCGACTCACTTTGAACCTCCTGTCTGTGGATCGGGCACATATCGGATATCGGGGTGTCGAGTGCGGAGAGTTCGCTGGCAGTTCCGAAGCATCGGTACACATATGTCGATCGTCCTCCGCCACGATTTTTGTTTACATAAAATCCCGTTATATGATGATGCATGATGTATGACCGTCCTGGAGGGCCACCGTACCAAGCAAGGTCCACATGCATTCTATCCAAGAGTCCGAGTCATCCAAAAATCTATTAATCGACCCCCACGCGCGGATCTCCGCACGACTCACTTTGACATATTTTAGGCCGCGAGCGACACTACTTGCCACCTCCGCTGGATCCCCGCATCCCGCGGCCTGCGAATTTTGTCCAAGGATAGAGGCTTCAAGTACTCCGTCGACAGCCCTATGATATGCACACGTGAACGAAGTAGCCGGCCGCCTCTCAAGATCTCACGGCTGCATATACTTACCTTTGACTAGCACGAACCGTGCGACGACGATTGCAAAGTCGAGATCGCATCATGATACAGTCTACCATTGGTTTGGAAGAACACAACCGTTCAGTTTATGCAAAGTCCGGTACGGACGTGCTCGAGCCATGGTGCATGATCACACGACATACAGCGATGAAAGGAAGACTAGAAACAGTGGGAGGAACACGGCAACGCGGCCTGACCTCTATGAAGATGCCTCCTTTGACATTAATCTAAAGTTGGCCATCGAGGCTCGCATACTACCCGTGTACATCCTCCCACGTCGTTGGCGACCGTAGCGCCGATTATAACACCGTACGTACGCATCGAGGGGCTAAAAAAGAGGGAAGAACTCGAGCACCGATGCGGTGGGGTGGGGGTGAGAAGAGGGAATGAGGATCGTGATGCATGTACATACTGTCTATACGTAACATAACTGTATATGCTACGTACGTATGAATGAGTAGATGAGTGTATGAGCGAGAGTGCATACATTGAACAAAGGACGTCCGACATCCCAGCTCAAATACAACAAAAAAGATAAAGAAAAGGCGTCCGAGGAGCGTCCGTGTCCAGCATGATGGTGACAACAGTCCACGAGGGGCAAGAACGAATGAGATGGAAGTAGTTAAAAGGAACAATGCACCGGCAGTAGTATCCATGGCCAATCGACGAACAAAATATTGAGAACAACAATGGAGTGGTATCGCCGAGAGCGATAGAGTTCAGATGAAGAGACAACATGCGAGTCGGAGCGAACGCACAAGCAAACATAAACGACGACTGGGCCCAGATGCGATAATGTAGAATAAAAAACGTCAAATGCCTGCACAAAGTGTCTCAGTCACAACACACGATCGAAAGCAAAAGCGGGACTCACATGCGAGATAGAGCAACACGTGCTTACACCAGTGATCCAAATGCTCTACGAAGCGTTCCCATCCCGGCGCGACCCCGGCTGTGCCAACGGACTCGACCGCACAATTCCCGTTCCACCCAAACCAGCAGCGTCCAACAATGCCGCGTTCGACGCGTTCGACACGGTCCTCGAATGGATCTGCCCGTCCGTCTCCACCATGGACCCACGGTACATGGACGACACCGACTGCGCCGAAAAATGATGATGCGGCTCCGCCTCCACGGTAGAGTACGCGGGTGGACCCATCACATCGTCCACGATCCTCCCAAGATCGACCTCGATCTCGTCCGACCTCGCCGTCGTGAGCGTGTTCATCAGCCGTGCATGCTCGTCGTGTGGAGGGGTACCAGTGGCTGTGAACGCCGGAGCGGCCCCCGTGGGTGCGTCCCACGGCGTCTCGTAATTTGTATACCCGCGCTGCGGTAGTGCAGCCGGTGGGGGTGGTGCGAGGTCAAGGTCGTCCTCACCATCGAGCAAGTCGGCGCGCGTATACGCCTGATTCTGCTTGCGCGTGATGCGGTCAATAAAGTCGAGTTGCTTGAAGCGTTTTCGGCGGGCGCAAAAGGCGAAAGTGAGGATGATGATAATGAGTGCAGCGCCGCCAGCGGCGGAGCCACCGATGATGGCACTGCGTTCGCTGGATGACGAGGTGGTAGATTCGGATATGGTGGTCGGAATGGTGGTTGAGACCTGTGGGAATGAGGTGCGGAAGTGAATGGAAAGAGAAAAAGGCGACGTACGACGGATGGAGAGCCATTGACGTAGACAGTGTACGAGGTGGTGATGGTCGTTGGTGTACCGTGCAGCGAAGACGATGACGAAGGAGGCTGTGTTGTGCTTGAGAATGGGACAGGGGACGACGAGGTTTGGGAAGATGTAGTGTCGGAAGGGGTAGACGAGGAAGTGGAAGTGGAAGATGGTGTAGTACGGCTCGAAGTGGTACTGGTAGTACTAGTGGCGGGAGAGATCGGAGTGGACTGTGAAGTGCTGCTGCGGGGCAAATGGGCATGTTAGGACGAGTGTGGAGAAGAGAGGGCTGGGTTACCTTGACGTTGTTGTCGAACTCGACGTAAACTGAGGCGTTTGGATCGTCGAGCTCTGTGATGATGATGAGGAGGAGGAGGAAGTCACCGAGGTCAAGCCAGAGGTCTAGACAAGTGAGCGACTGTACTGGGATGGATGTAAGATTCATACCAGTGAGTTTACGATGCTAGGAAGGCTCGTCAAGGGTGTCTGACGAGGAAGGAGATGACGAGCCATGCCAGGGCACCGCAAGATGAAAATTCTTGGCAAACGCGTGCACTCCACTCTAGTAAGTTATGAAAAACACCTTCCGTCGGAGGGTGCCGCACAGTTAATTATAGTATTTGTGCATTCTAACTACGAAATTTGCTATGAAAATGTAAAGAACCAGTCCACAGATTGTCCTGCAGTGTCGAACGAGCGACTGGAAGACCTGACAGTATCGGCGATGTCCGACAGAGACAAGAGGTGAAATAACCTCGCTTAGCACAAAGCGAGTCACCAACACGCGCAAGATGGACCACTGGGATCCTGCTCAACCATCCAACCAGCCAGAATCAATCATCTGGAACCATTGTCGCGGTACAAGTGCTTTCCGAGCCCAAATTCGATCCTCTGAGTCTGTCCGAGTATCTGCTGCACAGATCCCGAAACCTAAGCATGCCGAATTTTCTCAGCTCAGCCTGCCGCTGTGCCCGTGGATAAATCGTGGAGAGAACTGTCTCAACGTACACCTTGTTGCTCCATAACTTAGCCCATTGACGCACCTGGACTTGATTGATCAAAGTTGAGATAGTGCTAGAAGTTATATTGTGGATTCTCAGGGGACAATGGGATTGATTCGGGAAGGCAGGTCAATTCCGTGCGCACTGATCGACGTAAGGATTGTACAATTCCCCGCCGGCTGCTCGAAGACTGTCATGGGTCTTCAAAGTTGATCAATGATCGATGATCTGTCAAAAATTCCGCTGCCAAATTATTTGTGTCAAGACATGTCAAAAAAGGGTACATTGCAGTTTTTCACCGACTCTCATGAACTCACTGAGCGCCTTAATTTTACGACGGCCATGAGACACTCAGACTACGTCCCTCTCTCAAGACCATCCACCCGACGCCGCCTTTGTCGATGGCGCATCCTCCTCTACATCGCATGTACACTCTTCTTCGTTTCACTTTTACTCACACACGGAATTCCCCCGCCCTACGACGATATCCGTGCATTCGAGCGCCGTCTTCCTCAGCATTCTGTTACATACCCCGACGGCCCTTCACCGCGGTACCTCAGGTTCCCCGGCCATCTCTGGGGACACGGCCTTAACAATGTCCTTCAAGAAGCGTGCGTGCTCCTCCGCCACCCCTAACCTGCGTTAATCCCCTCCGCAGTCTGCTTATGTCATACCTCGCCTATGTCTCCAACGTCTCATTCGTCTTTGAAGATTATACCTGGTCGCATGGTTATCTCCCATGGACACTGTACGGCTTCGCTCTCCGTCCCACGCGCTTGCCCATCAATGCCATCATATCCGGCCCAACCGCAGGTGGTCCCATGCAGGGTGCACCGCTCGCAGTCAGCGCCAAGTTCTACGAAAGCGTTTGCTCTGGTCCAGACATCACTCGTCACGTCATCTCCGCTGCCAATGCACCCAAAGACGCAGACGGCACCGTCTTGATCGATTGGTGGAGATCCCAAATCGCCCCCCTCGACACCCAGTGCATCGAGATCGACGCAGAACCTCAAGACCTCTTCGACATGAAGTAAGCACTCTTTCGCACCGCTGTCAACCAGCTCACCATCCCAGTTTCTTTGGCGGGCCGCACTTCCTCGCTCTCTTTGATCCCCTCGCGGCTTCGCCCATCCTCCGTGACTTTACTTGGTCCCCGCTCGTCCAGTCTGCCCTGGCCCGCAACTTTGCACTCCTCCAGCCCCGCTTCGCCAAGGACATCTTTGCCCCGTCCGACACCCCCGAAGCCACCCTCGACGGCCTCGTCGCGCTCCACCTCCGCCGCGGTGACTACGTCCGCCACTGCCCGAACCTCGCCAACTGGGGCGCCCTTTACATGGGCATGAACCAGCACTCTGCGCTCTCGGACCGTTTCGACCCACATGACGTTGACGATGCGAACCCAACTGGCGATGCAAAGCTCGCATATTACCTGTCGCATTGCTACCCGAGCACCTCGGAGCTCGTGGCCCGCCTGCGTGCGGTGCGGGCCGCGCATCCCGGTTTGAGAAGGGTGTACGTCCTCTCGAACGGCTCGGTGCAGGAACTCGTGAGCGCGCTGCAGGAGGACGGATGGGAAGATGTGGCGAGCACGCGCGACCTCGTGCTCGATGGGGAGCAGTATCACGTGTCGATGGCGGTGGATATGGCCATTGCTGAGCGGGCCGAGGTCTTTGTTGGTAATGGCGTGCGTTATCATTCATTCATGTTCTTGTCTGGTCGCTCACGCCCGCATCCATCTAGTTCTCGAGTCTGACGTCCAACGTGGTCATGTTAAGATTGGCCAAGGGAATGGACCCCTCGAGCATTCGGTTTTTGTAGAACGCACGCATCAAGCTTTTGCATCACGGAAGGACATTATATGTAATCAATACCCACTCTCGGTCGGGTATCCAGCGTTTTCTCTTTCGATACCGATTAAAGTCGTCGCATGCATGCATTTTCACGAACGTGACTGTAATACGCAAGTCACTTTACATGTTACATTAAGAACCTGTCGCAGACCTCCCTAGAATACATATTAGATGATTGTATGACGAAAAATGTGTGTACATGCATATATACAATTCGCATACATACACCTGTTGACATGATGTTGGTCTTTTGATCGCAACCAACCGACTCAGACTCGACTCGGAATCAATGTTTCGAGACCCATTCATCTTGATCCTATCTACGAGAATCCGAGGGAAAAGCAAAAAAAAAACAAAGTACAAGTTGAATAATACAAAGCAAAGAAAGAGATGGGAAAAAAAGGGGAAGTTCAACTTGCCCACTTACACCTACTGGCACCCCCACGGCATCACCCCGGACCGATCCCCCATACCTCAAGCCCGACACACTCAAACGGCACGTCCCTGGCTTTGACGCTCCGTACCACATTGTCATCGCCCTCGCCCCACGCACCACATAGTGGCGGATTGCCAAACGTTGGGCATGACGCCGAGGAGCCGTCCAAGAGCGACGCGTCGAGGTAGAGCCCATAGTGGCCGTCCCTAAATGTCGAGTCAGTCAGCTCGTGAGGGCAAGGAAAACCAAAGACCACGCACCCGCCTCCAAACGAGATGAACCCAGGCTCACACAACGCCACGTACATGTTCGCGCCCGTCCACCCATACACCTCCAACCTGCCCTGCCGCTCCCCGTCCACCGGCGCACGATACCGCCACAGAAATCTGTCAAACACACGGGTCAGTTCGATCCCAGACAACAGAGAAAAAACACGCACGAATCACCAGACCCGTAATAACCTCCCCCCTTTTCGAGCCTGACCCCTTCGCTCAGCCACGCCCCGAACACCCCGTCGCTCGCGTCCCGGATGACGAGCAACCCGCCCTGGGGCATCTCGCCCGGATGTGCGCGCGTCGGCACACGCGGTTCGCATCGAGCATACAGCGTGTTGAGCGAGATCCCGTGCTGGTCGAGCGAGTACAGGAGCGTCCATCGGCGCGGAAGTTTGGTCAGCGCGGGCAGGTGTGGCCGTATCTGTTGTGTCTCTTTGTCAACATGATGGAAAAGAAATGGATGCGATGAAGAACGTACCAGATCGGCCAGGTCCTCCCTGAGCACTTTATCCGTCCCCTCCCGCCTCCCAACCAGTATCACACCCTTTCCCTTGCTACCCCCATGATGCTGATGGGGTTGACTGTGGTGGGGAAGAGGAAGACGAGGAAGATGTCCAGTTCCATAATCCGCCCCGATACCCAACCCGACAGGATCGACCAGCCCGCGTTTCTCCTCCTCCGCAAGCTCGTCAGAGAACCCACGGTCCCAAGCACGGTCTCCCGCAAACCCCGGTGCACCGCTAGGCGGGACGTACAGCGTCGCGGAGAACGGCGAACCGTGCGTCAGCGCTGAGGGCGTCGAGAAACGCGAAAAGGTGCTTGGCGCGGACGAGGGATACGATGTCGATGTCGTCGTCAGGGGTCCCGTAGACCGTGGCCGTCCCGAGGGCAATAGTGATACCAGGCTTGAAGAGAGGCGGGAGAGCGTGGCATGCGCAGGATTTGGAGGTGACGACGAAGGGAGTGGTGGGGAGGATGAAACCGATGCTGCGCCTAATGCGGTCGCCGGGGTGGAGGTGGGACTGGTAGACAAGGATGTCGAGGGAAGCGACGCAGTCGAATCTTTGGGGGAGGATGTCGATGGGGGAGAGGCGCTACTGCTCAGACGTGGTGGGAGCGGGAGGCGCGCGCGCGAAGGCCCCGGTGCGACTTTAACGCTCCCGCCCCGATCTACCCGGATTAGTCTCGGATTGCTTATCTCGGAAGCGAGCGCCTCTGCTAGGGCATCATCCGTGGACTGTGTAAATAGATCGGGGGTTGGGGCTGCGGGAAACGTTGATGTTGATGTCGATATCGACGTCGATGAGGATGTGGATGTGGATGTGGAGGTCGTGGGAGGGAGCGGCGTAGGCGAGGTATCATTGAGAAAGTACATGGGATCGTCTTGATGCTGAAGCAGCTCGTCGAGTACGTCTCTCCTGTTGCGTTCTGCAGCGACCTTGGCGTTCGATGTGAAGTGGTCGAAGTAGCCCATACTGGGGTGGTAGCTCGAGTGAGTTGGCGTCGTGACACAGGAACCAAACTCCACAGACGCCTTGAAGGCAGAGGCATCAGAGGCATCAGGGTTGGGAGACAGAGGGTCCTGGGATGGCGGGACGGACACAAAGGCGCCAAAGTCCGAGTCATCGGAGCTTTGGGTAGTCTTGCGGGGACGCACGGTGGGGGTGGGGAAGACGGTCGGCAGCTGCTGCGTAGCCGTCAAGGTCGGCGTGGCGGGGGGCGTGGCGGGCGAGAACAGTGTGGCGAAGCGATCGATGTCGGCTTCATTCAGCGCGCACGCCGTTGTCTGGATGTCTGAACCCGACGTGGGGAAAGGCTGATGAGATAGTGGTGGTTGTGGCGGTGGCGGCGGCGGTGAGCGGTGGCGACCCAAGTTGGTCGAGCGGTGCATTTTCGAAATGCGAGTGGGGTGGGTTGGAGTCGGCATGGCGAGTTCAGACGCGGTCGAGTTGGAGTTGATTCGATTCGAGAAGGGTGCTTGGTAATGGAAGGAGACGTATGAACGAAAGGGGGGTAAGTTGAGCGCAAACATACTACGTACGAGGTTGAAGGTCCTGTTGGGTCATGGTGCATCGATGGTCAGGAGGTACCCCTTGCTGCTAGCACGCGTGGTTTGCGGCTGTCGTTGCCGCCTCGCATGCGGCTGCGTAAACAAACCGCTTAATCTGTGAAGCTATTTCAGTACGCATGACCCGTGGCGTGATATCGAGAAGACGCGAGGGTCCGCTCACAATATCGAGTGCAGTGTCAGCTTGACGAAGCTTACAGTAAGCTTGTTGGTGACTCGATACGACGCGATTACAAGGAATGTAAGTAGTTAGCTAATAGTTATATACAAATATGGATTTGTACTTACCACGACATTTGTTCAACTCTCATCATACTCCGTCATAACCCATACTTCAAGGCGTATCCCGAGAGGTATGGGTTATTACAGAGTCAACTGTAACAGGAAATTTTCAGCCAAGGGAAATGCTGTCAGCTTCTAGGCTCCCGCTCGACCGTGCCAGTGGTATGGTGTTGATAATCTCTTCGGCAATGACAGTCAGTGGGCCTCTGTACCCACAGTTACTAACTTTCCAACAACTCACTTAGCGATGCTGCCCTGTTTCGCTACCAGCCTTTTATAGCGTCAGTTCATTCTCGCAACGAGCAGGCTTACATCCCACAATAGTCATGTTCAACTTGCTGTTTTCCGTCTTCTCTCTCTCCCTCTTGGTCCTCTTACTATACCCTGATACGAATGCTGCCACGGTATCACTCCTAATATCACCTCCCCAAACCACAGCTCCTCGTGGTTTGCCAGCACCACCGAGGTAGCCGCTTGGGAAACCGAATGACTATCATTATGTCGACGTCCTGCTCCGTTACGTCGAGGATGGTCTACGTGAATACGAGTAAGCCGATCGCATCCGGGTATCGCACTTGACTTTTGACTGTTATCTCAGGCAATCCCTTGGCAACCCATGTTTTTTTATCATGAATGGCGGAATTCAGGTCACCGTCCCAGCCCACACAGTTTTCCACCCCAGCTATTTCGTGGCCCGTAAATATCTCTCGAAATCTTCACCATTGTCAGCTTCAAATTACCCATCTCTACGAACGTGACCGTCGATCAATTAGCTGCACTTTTCACCTAATACTTCCTCTCATTGACTCAGGTCCTTTTTAATGTCGATAATACTAAATTGGTAACCTTGTTTTTGCAAAATACGACCTGCATGCATGATTCGAATGTAACAAGCCATGTATCCCCGATAATTCTGGGATGCACGAGCGACGAGCCTTGGAGTCGGATCTGGAATGCGTGGTCCTGCATTTCCAGTCGTTCGGGAAACCGTATCGGAGTTCATTCGAGAAAGCACAGGAAACGGGTCGGGGGACTGGCAGGCAGACGCGCGCTGCAGTAGACCCTCAGGCAACGATGTCGTGGAATAGTTTTGAAAACCTGTTCAAGCGACCAGCGGGTCGACCTGCCATGCTATTACATCAATGGGTGGCTCCGAATAGCACCTTGCTTGGCTAGGTCATTTCCCCGATGACGATGACGACAACTTGAGCCTCCATGAGCGGAGTGTGTCCAGAAACTGTAAGACGGGCCCAGGCCTAGGGTAGCACTCGACTAATACTGATTCAGCTAGCTCGCAAACAGCTCAACTGACCAGAATATTATAGGTGCATTCAAGACCAGTCACGCCCGTGAAACTAACGACGTCTCGTAACTCTCGACTTCAACAGTTTCAAAATACATTGCCATACATGAGAAGTGTCATTTTCGAAACCAGTAGGATACAACTACGTATTATGCGTACTTGCGATGTTCCTGGAGTTGTCTTCAGTAAACTCGTCAGAAAAGAGAGGGCAGACAGACGCACTGGTGCATGTGTAGTTTCATAATCGACGTGGACAAATGCTCTTTCGACGTTTGGCAGATCCTCGAGTTTGTCTTGGAGCTGCTGGGATGTATCGTGTGCCTTCCACAGAGGGGTTGAAGCATCCATGACTATGTCGACCTCCACAAAATAATTCTGAGAGGATGGAAGCATCAGACCGGTGGACCGTCCTGGGAAAAAAAGTGGACGCACCGGACCACTATGGTAAGCACGGACAGTATCGATCTTCTCAATTTGCGCGCTAAATGTCGTGGCTTTGTAAATGACGAGCTGAATGAAATCGTTGGGTGCAGATCTTCCCGCCAAGAGGCCAAACTGCTCGTAGATCGTGTGTCCCCATGCAATAATAACACCCGCGGCAATCTAAGACGCTATGTGAAGCTAGAAAAACGCCGCCGTCATGAATGCCTACCAGCATGGCACCAACAGGATCCAACCACCATTGTAAACGGCTTCCACCAGCAGCCATGAGGATACCTAATGAGCCTTAGAATTGAGTTAGACCCAGTGAATCAAAAGCATACCGAAACCATTGATGGCGATGTCATTCCGATGATCCTCCCAGAGGATGTGCACCTGGCTAGACCTGGAGCGTAGGGTATAACAATAAAAGAAGAGGATAATCTTGACGCCTGTCAAGAATTCGTTTCAAGATAAACAAAGTAGTCAGACAAGACGAGTAGTCACCCAAAGCTACCGCGACTGCCAGTATGGAAGGAAGGTTAAGGGAGGTGTCGGACGATCGTGATATTAGTGACCGAACGGACTCGACAATGACGACGAGGTTGACAGAGGACATTCTGTAGAGAAGTCGGCGCTAGAAGCAGGTGATGATAACGAGACAAACGAACAGGGAACCTTGAGACAGGTGTGATGAGGACATGCGACTGCAACGGGTAGTGTGCGAATCTCACCGTATATGATGTTTCCGATGGTCTCCAAACGAGCGCCACCTACTGGCCATTTATTGACATCCATTCTGAGCGCTTTCTTGTTGAGAAAGTACAGGACAACATTGCTGCCGACATCGAAGGTGGCATCGATCCCAGTGGCGATCAAGGAAAGCGACAGGGAAGATATAGCGGCATAGACTAGTGGGTGATTATTGAGGCGACCAAGCGACAGTCAGAGTTGGAGACGTACGCTGAAGGACGCAAAGGACGCTGTTCGCGGCAAGGCTTGCCCAGACAATGATTTTGATCTGGAGAATGAGGTCATGGCTTGCACAACTGGAGAGGTATGAAAGCCCACTGAGAGGCGAGAAGCCTCTTCTAGATCCTTGGCTTCTCTCGTATGGTCGTCCATCGGCTTCAAGAGTGACTGGATAAGCTGGGGTGATAAGAGTGTCAACTGACGCGAGCGAGATGGAGATGGTAGACCGTACGATGTTTTGTTTCCGGTGATACAACTCGAGAGATTTGCCGTGTTTCTTACGGCGACGCAGCTGGGAAAGCTCGTCGTCCGTCTTGAGCCCGACACGGAACATGTAGGGGTCAGAGAAAGACTCTGGTCTGGGTGGCCTCGTCTCTACGTCCTCATTTGCAGGTACTAAGACATTGGGCAACTGGGTAACATAATTTTTGGGCTGCGATGCATGAGGAAGGCAGAAAGCGCACCTCTGGAGAGGTCGATGGGCCAGGGCCTGTGGTGGAGTCGTAAAGTGTCATGGGTGTACGAAGGATGATCGATGGTGCGGCCGGCGTCCATGATGATGGGAATTTATAAGATTGGCTTCCTGTGCAAAACGTCCACTTGGCACTATGGTAAGCAGGTTGTATAAGTAACCAACGTCCTCCGACAATTCCTATGCTCACTTTGATTATTGTAGAAGCAATGTATCTGATTCATTATCGCCTTTGTGGTGAAGATTGTTGAAACGTTGACATTCTATGTCACTCGAATCCTTCTCCAAGTGGATGGCGTCATGAAATGCTGTGACACACACCCCGTGGGTACCGCTCGCTTGGCAGTGGGCCTCGCCTGCCAGCAGCCTTCAAATTCAAAATTCAACCACGTTGCAGAACGATGGAGCGCCTCCAAAATTAGAGATGTTCGGAATTTGGATCTGGGAAGCTCTCGGCACGATCTCGGCATGCAGTTTGTCGCGTCAGTCGCCGCCGCGTCGCAGCAAGGTTCTTCAAGTTGTGTATGATGATTGTTCATGAGAGAAAGCGAGGGGCCGTCAAGTCTTCTTTGTAACTCTGCTCACTTTCTCGCTAAAAATAACAAGCAAGAGGAAGAGATGCAATTTGAATTAATCTGGTCCGTCCACTTCGTCAGAGACACAAATGTACAAATCAATACAGAGAAGAAGAAGAAAGTGAAAGCCCCCGCGTAGAGTCAGCATCAGCCCTACATCACCGTCGGCGTCTGCATCCCCCGCTCAAATCTCAACGCAGCCAACATGACTGTATCCCCCGCAACGTCATCACAATGACTACCCTGACCGTTCAACGTGCCGCCGCCGCCCCTGCCGCTCGACACCTTGCTCGTAAACATCCCTCGGCCCACGTCCACGTACCGCACCAGTCCAGCTGCACTCCCACCCTTGACCGTTCGCTCCATCGTATGCATCCCCCATGGCTCTCCTCTTTCCCGACCCGCAAATACGTTGAACTGCACTCGGCCATCGGAATGATCCTCCGATACAAATAACGCCCAGTCCGGCGCGTCCAGCGTCCCAACCACTGCAATGGAAGGTGCGTTAGACTCCAACAACAAGGCAAAACTCGATGACGATGCGTCGCTCACCGAAAATCAAGTCCTCCCTCTGAAGCCCGTACCGTGGCCCATACACCTCCAGAATGCGGTCCACGTGCTGACCAAACCACGTTGTCGACGCCTCTAAATGATCCACGTATCGATGTACCGTCTTTTCCACGTACAAGCACGCTGCCGGTTTTCCTTCGATCAGAGGAAACGCACACTGTCGTGTAACTCGTTCCCTAGCCAATTCGCCTCGTCAACAACGTCAAGCACGACTCCCAAAAGGACCAACACCTACGGATGCGATCGATCGTTTCTCGTCTTGAACGTTAAAAATCCAGAGATGGCATCCAGACCGCGTTGCGTCATGCTCCGCTTCCCGTCTTCCCGTTTCTGAATCTCAAACTTGCCATACCCATACATGGACGGCAAATGACGCAGCTGCTCCTCGTTGCTCTCAAGAGGATCCATCGCGTTGAACAACGTGACAAACTCGCCCCTAGGCTTGGCCAGGTACCCAACCGCTCCGAGCTCGACATGCGTCGGGGACCACAGAGCAAGCGTCACTGAAAAAACCAAGTTACTCGTTCGTCGACATCCTACGCAACTCTGAGAGTCACTTACGTGAACTGTGGAATGCATGCCTTGTACCCATGACGAGGCGATATTGCTCTTCGTTCCTTGCGTCCGCATTCGCCTCGTTCGTCGGAGGGAGTTTACGTGATTCTTCACCTCTGGTTTCGAGTACAGTCGAAGATACTTGCGTGGTGACTTCTACAAGCGTTGCTGCATGATCGTTCGCATCGATTCGAACCACCGAATTAACCATGTCGACGTGCTCAAGGGTTGCACCGGGTGCGGGACTCGTCAACGAAACGTCCATCATACCACCAAAGTCCTCTTCCACCTCCGTCATCATACTCTCAGACGCCGTCTCGTACTGTTCGTCCGCAGGCGACGACTCCGCCGAAGGAGGAACAATTGGCGAACCACCGGAATGGGTCTGTGGTGTTGCAGGATGTTGTCGCTCATGAATTCGTGGGCTACTATGGTCCTGGAGCCCCATTATTTCTTCCAGAGAAATGGCGATGCTCGCAAACGACGGCCGACATTCGGGTTCCCGCACCCAGCACCAACGCACCAAATTCCCGACCGCTTCGGCAACTTCTGCTTTCCCTGCGAGCACCGGGATCGGTGGACGCTCGTCCTTGTCTACAGAGACATCTTTAGCCCTCGTTTACCATCAACGTATGGATGTACTCACTCAGCACGAGTTCACGGATGGCCTTGTCATCCAACGTCGCCCAGGGAAGATCACCCATGCCGAGTATCTCGACACAGCACATCGCAAACGCGTACACGTCCGCAGTCATTGTTGGTCGATCGTTGCCTTCGAGAACTTCTGGCGACTCCCATTGCGGCTTGCCTGAAGCGATGATATGAGTTTCCGCAGACACGACAGCAACATCGGCCACTCACGATGGTTCGGCCGTCCACATGACCGATGCGCTTCCGTCTTGATCTCATGCTGGCCTACATCAGACAACACACACCGCCCATTCTCGTCAACCAACACGTTCGCCGCCTGTCAACCACCGTTAGCCATCGACGCTCAGTTCAACAAAATAAACTGACGTACTCTGAGATCCCCATGCAAGATCCCACGTGCATGCAGATACGACATCCCCTCGGCAATGTCACGCATACACCTCAACAGATCCACGCTCACCGGCGTCATCCCTTCTCCTTCCACCCCCGCCTCCGCCCTCGCGCGTTTGAGCCACGCAACGAGATCGCCTCCGCTGCAAAACTTGCTCACAAAAAACCACGGCTTCTCACCCATCGCGCTGCTTGCGCCATACAGCGGCAAAACGTTCGGATGGTCGAGTGCGTTCCACAGCTCGACGTGGCGCACAAACGATTCCCGCGACACGCTGTGGGCCAACACCTTGATGACGACCAAACGATCCTGCCACCGACCCATGTACACGTCCGAAAAGAAACCGGCGCCAATCTTTCGCGTTCGAACCACCTCGTACCTGACCGCCCAGCATGTTCAGCTTGGCCCTCAGTGATCGTACAGTGACCCACCTCGTAATTGTCCAGCTAGGCAGCTCAGCTGCGCTCACCGCTTCACCCTCGCTTTCACCGCGCTGCTCCTTCGCGACGTTCGCCAGCCTGGTCATCGCATCGATACCGCTTTGCATAAACTTGCGATGGAGCTCCATGCTTCCCACGTCCGCCGCACCACACACCCCGCCCTCCACGTGACAATCTTCGTCCTTTTTGCCATCCGCCACCTCCACTTGTGCACTCTCGCTCGCGCCCAACATCCGTCGGAGCGTCTCTGCAGCCTCGGGGATCTCCCCCCGCCCCACCTGCAAACATCGAATCATCTCCACGTCGTTGCGCGCATTCAGTGCGCCTGTCAGCGTCCCTTGAAGAGAAACCTCGTCCGCTGCCGCGTCTACAGAGTCTTGGGCCCTATGCATATGGGCGAGGGCACGCATCGGAGACGTTGCCGTCGTATTCGTGGTCGTCGCATCCCTTTCTTGCGTCTCCTCCGCGACAAAAGTAGCT
>JBBPOR010000546.1:0-21026 GCA_038091555.1 Leccinum sublutescens | reverse complement strand
CTGGGTTTTCTGCAAGCCAGGAGGGGGGTGCGTCGCAGCCAACATCTGGCAAACCAAGACATCGGAAGCAGCCCCTCCTGGACCGGCTCAGCCAGGCCGAGCGCTGCCCTCGACTTCCTACCGACTGCCACACACTCTGAATCTGGCCCACCACCCGCCTCCTTTCCAGTCCCCCAAGTGCCACCAGCGGCCTACTAGTACACATCAGTCGGACGAAACGGTCAGCGATTCAGATTCAGAAACGGCAAATCATTGACAATTTGCTCACAGTCGCGTGCTCTGAGGATCAGAAGCCTTCAGTTACAGTGCTTTGTCAATGGTGAGGGTGTTGAAAAACGTGCTTGCTAAATCACTTGGGCGCGGATGGCATGAAAAGACATTGACTGCGAGTGCAGGTCTAAGTACGACATCAATGGTGGCAGTTTAGAGAATCAGACAAGAATTCTGTATGAAGTAAAGCAGCACGTGACAAGTAATATCGATAACGACGGGCAGCTGCATAATACGATTCGACAAGATACGAGACTGGGTTTATCAAACATCTGAATCAAACAGTGAGAGTAACTTCAAGCTATTCCCTTGCAGTCTAAGCCTTCAAGTTCTTGGTTTTCGAGGTCCTGGCACGAGTCGCACGCCCCGCAGTGGGCTGGACCTGGACTGGCAAACGCTCTGAATCATGCGCACAGTCCAGTGGCATCTCGTTGTCCTGGATGTCTGCCACGGCAACAAGTGCTGGCGTGGGATGCACTGGCATTACTTTGCGAGTGGTGACACGGCGCGCTGAAGCCTGAGGGACCGATGCATTTCTTGTTCCACTGATCGACATCTGGCCAAGGTCGGCCTGAAGCTGCGAGGTCGTGGACAATGCCACAGATGCTGCACGGCGTTGACTCTGAATCTCCAAGTCCGAATCTGAATCGGGAGCGGGGACGGGCTGAGCGGCGGGGACGGGAGTGGGAGCGGGAGCAGGGGCTGCCACAAAGTTGGTGTTTCTAGCACGTGGTAATTCGACGCCAGCAGGCAATGTCACGGCAGCATTTGGCGTGGTAGAGGACACGTTGACAGAAATGGAGGGAATATTGACAACCTGAACCCCAGGACGAATATCCAGGTTTTCTGAATCCATTTGATCCAAGAGCTCATCTTCCCAGCTACGAGCCGGGGCATGAGATGACGATAAAGGAGTGACCACCGCAGAAGCAGTTGTCTGACCGAAAACTTCACGATTGAAGAGGTCCATTACATCATTGGCCCAGCGGCTTCTCTTGAAGAGTCGTTGGAGATAAAATGCGTAGTCCACCGCATAAGGGATCTTCGTTACTGATCCAACATCGCTAAGTTCAGGATCTGGAGTCAGCAAGAAACGAGCCTGTTAAGATATCTCTGAATTAGTCCATAAGATAATTGACTCGAAATTTTGAGGTGCTCACCATGGTCGCAGCCGCAGCAATCAGACCTTCTGTCACACTCTGGATTCCCAAGCGTTCACCCCTGGCCTTTGGACGTCCTCGCTTCACCTGCGACAGACTGGACTTCCCGTGGACAACAACACGAACGATCTATCCCGATGTCAATATAAGACTGGTAGTAGGGGGAGATGCAAAAATATACGTACCTTGATCAGGACAGGATTCTTCAAGAACCCCTCAGCATCCATTGCATCGGGGTTCTCGAAGAGGATTGGTGCGAGACGGGTGTAGTCTCCTGCACCACTGCGCTTGAGGAGAGAAAGAAGTGCCTGATCCGTTCCCTTGCCGGCAGCAGTCTGGCTCGAAAGAAATGCGAGATCAAGTTTGTATTCTGAAAATAGGATCCCGGAGACCTCCTTGATGGACTTGAGGATATTCGATCGCTCTTGTCTGTGGGTATTGCGGAACTAGATGTGTTAGATGGTGATTGAGCCTCAAACTGAACACGCGATGGCTTACCAATTGAGCGAATCGTGAGTACGATCCCATATGCTTGTGAAATGACTGCGGTGTCATGGCATACAGTTCCGCTAGCATTCCAAGGCGCTTTTGATCGACTGAGGTCCAACGAGCCGGGTCTTCGGGATTCAAGGCGATCTCTTCAAACGGCGTTGCTGGGAAAAGATTGTCGATAAGAAAGAATTGGTAGAATACGGCGAATTTCTTCGCCTGCTTGACGATCTCATCGTCAACCTTCACATTCAAGTTCACGGTGCCCTTTTGGCCAACATTGCGCCGCTGCCTGGCGGGAATGAGAGCAGAGACCGCAAGGAGTTCCTTCCGAGTAGTATTCAACTTGACACGTGTCTCGTTGTACAAAAGCTGGGCCTCGCGAAGATGCTGCAGTAATCAATTGACAGCTCGTTTTAGATGACTCATAATAAATATTAGAGTTTGAGAAGACGTACACGGCGCAGCTCTGTGACGTCCGCATGAGGTGGGGGAGCTCGAAGAATCCTTTCCGCCATCTCGGACTCGGAATCACTCGAATGGGCATCAGAGTCATCTAAATCAATGTCAGCATCGTCACGCGGTTCATTACCCTCGCCAGAATCTGAGTCTAACAACCCAGATTGAGAGGGACGTGGTGCAGCTCGTGGCATTCCTTTGGGCCCGGTCAAAAGATATTAGTCTAGTAGGAGATTCTGAGGAATCAAGGGTAAGAGTGAGAGATGACGATGCGACGATGCGATGAAGGAGACATTACGAACCTTTATACGCTGGATCTGAGCTGCCAGTGAAATCTGTGACAGTTATTTTCGCCTGAAATTTTGCACCACAGCCATGACCATGGCGGTTCACCTGGACGAGAATTTACCTCATCAATGAACTTGATTGCACCCTTTTGAGTATTCACAGCGGCGCAAATGAATAACATGATTGTGGTTTGAATTGCCGATTCACCCGAGGCTGGCAGGCGCAATAGTGAGCCGTCGGCTCAATGACTCGTGTATCAGTGTTACGACAAGAATCTGCTGCAGTTTTACATCAAATTCAGTGCCATTTGGTGATAGTATGAGAATATTAAAGGAGAACCCACTTAGTATGATGGACGAATGCGCCCCAAATGCTTGGAATTGGCTGCGGTAGCACTGTCTGAATTGATATCCGAAAGCGACAATTCAGAATGGGTCAGAGTCGCACAGACATATGATAACAATGTGATAAATCGACATCAAAAAGCGACTACGTGTTAAGTGTCCGCATAGCCTGAGTGAGTCGGAAGTAACAGCATAATACAAAGCGGAGCAAGATAAACCAAGACCCTGACTCGGATATCATCACCGCGTGCGAACACGAGTAGGGTGCACCTCATGGGAAGCGAGCACTGACAGACTACGAAAAATTCAGCCGAATGTACATGTCACCATCCAAGTGATCAATCACGAAGAACTCGTTCTTCTTGGAAGAATCAGGAGCCAAGAGAGCCCCGCGAATGATTGACGTAACGGGGATAATCATTGGGTTTGAGCGGGGTTCAGCCTTCACCCGGTGAAGGCGAAGTTCGCGGTCTGTCCGACTTGAGTTACCTGCTCTTGGTGTGAAGGGAAGAACCAACGCGAAGTCGAATGAATCTGCACAAGCAGCTGGAATGTGACAGGTCCACATAAAGATAAGGCGGACGAATATTGTTTTGTCAGCAGTCAGCTGAACGAGGGCACAATCGAAGCGGGGGGCTTTGTGGAACATTGGGGAGCAGCGAAGGTGATCAGTGACTTGTCGCCAGTCCATCACTGATCCATAATTAACCCGGAGGTACTTGTACTCGTGTATCTATCATGATTTGGATGAACTAGTAACTCGAACCATTGACGAATCACTTACTTGGAAGTCTGGAGGGATCGTGATCCACCTATCAAGTTGATAGCCGTAAGATGGGAGGGATGTATTCAGAAACTGTGTGAACCTGCGGCGAAATCCAGCAAAGGCAACGTCACTCCCACTACGAGCTGACTCGATGTCATGGATAGATGCTGAACAGCACTGCGATCCAAGTTTGTATTGGTCATCAAGTTGCGCCTCCTGGACCAGTTCAGCTGCCCGACTCGAAGCCGGTAGTGATACAAAGCCGCTGCCAGTGAGATCCTTCGGCGGAGCTGGTTCATCACTTTCTTCATCGGGTAACCGGCTCCACTCCATGTGGTGGTCCATACGCAGCCTGATAAGTTTTGCTGCAAGTCTGTGATGGTCGTCACGAAGAATCTGCGTTGAAGAATCGGTAAAATTATCATGTTGAATGAAAACTTGAAGTGTATCGACGTACCTGATCAGCTACGTCCCTATGATTTGTTCGCCTGTAAGCTTCTTTTAACGGATGGTGCATTCCTTCGTTTGGACGGGTACTATAGTTCCGCGTGGCACCCTTGTTCCGAATGTCATCAATGACATGAGTCCACAAATGGATCTTCGGGAACTTCCAGTCTGTTCGCAAGTTGTCGATGGGTGATACCTCGACAGCTTTCTTATAGTCCTACATATATTATAGGTATACGAGTGATGAGGAACAAGTATACTGTAATAGTGACACTTACTTGTAGCGCATCATTGAAACGAGCAAGCTCATCCTTTATCATCCGAGTTGACCGGTCTGTGTGAACATCCAATCCAATGAGGCTGTCGAGATGAAGATAGCAAGAAAGGAGGCGAAGTATGCAGTACCCCTCTGGGATTACCGGCTTTAAAATGTCCAACACGGCATAGAACGATACCTGCAATCAACAATAGTGAACACATGCCGCAGTGAGATCATCCTGAGGCGATTATATAAATTACATACTTTCGAAAGGTCCCGCATCTTGTTTCCATCACTGAACGTGATGTGAAATATGTTTTCAAAATGGAACAGCGCACTCCATCGGGGAAACTCTTTGAGACTGAATGGGTCGATTAAGTATTACTTCGTTGAACTGCACATGCTAAATAATGAGCACTCACTATGCCTCTACCTTGGCCTCCGCTGCACGGCCAAGATGACTAAGGACTTTTTTCAATTCACCAAATATGTGCTTGCCCCAGTTGCCACCGTGATTGTAATGTAACCGATCAAAGCTCAGTGCCCGGTGAGGGTCCGAGTTCTTCACCGTCCAAAATACATTCTGCACACAGTACTATGTTAGTGTATTGATATGTGAAATTGCAGTAGAATACCTGTACTGGACGTAAGCCCAGTGCCTTCAGGACCTCCTCTCCACCCGACCGACTACGATCATACACATCCAAAGCTTCTTGAGCGTCTGTCATGTTTCGAAGAGGAAAAACCTGCGAAAGGTCGTCGAGTGAGTCCAATGGTACAATGCAAATCGGACATGGGCATTTCCCATTGCGACCCCGTATAAGCGACATCATACACCTGCAATAGATCATTTTGAATGACCACAAGTAGTCAGTGACACGCCCAACAGTTTTCTAGAGAAAAAAAAACACGAACTGTTCTTCATAATCCCCAGAGAGGATCCACACGAAAACAAACAGAACACGGATGATATTGTCATATAGAGATTTGTGTGCAAATCCTACTCGAGAATTGACCACCACCTCTTCAAGCAAGTGGGCAAATGCCTGATGCCATACTACACGTTTGTGTGTCGTGTAACCAAGTTTACCTTCCTCGTTGACATCTTCCTCAACCTATCTCCGAGTCCTCAGTTTACTATCCATACTAGATAGAATACTATGATTGTCACGGTCTCACTTACTATTGGTAGCCAGCCAACGATACAACCACCCCCAATTCCTTGGCTATTCCGTAGTTCTATGGGTAAATTTGCACACCGGACGACGACGGGATATGCTTTCTGGGTGCCAAAAGACGACAGCTTCGTTTTGTCTGCATATAGTATAAGGCCAAGCGGGACAGCGTTTTCTACATCTGCCGGAAGCTGACTCTATTGAAAAAACACGTCAACACGTCAAAGCGGACATATGAATTTGATGAAACCTACTTGGACGTCCCACCACCTATCCCCAGTCCATGGTTCGTCATAGAATCGCTCAAATTCGCTTCCGTTGTGCTTGTAGACGTGCTCCGCATCCCAGACGAAGTACGGAGCAAGCACAGGGTTGTTGAGCAAATCAACAACCCAGGACCAAATAGGTCTCAGATGCACTTCGTACGTTCGCGGTTCACGCTTGTACATAGTGGTGAACTCATGTTTGGAAAACTATATAGTAATGAAACATTTGAACCCATATAGCAATTTAGATGCGAGGGTAGTAACTCACTCACAGGAGTGAGTTCGGCTGCCGCTGAATCACAAGCATCACGATACTCGCGATAGTTCCTGAGGTTGACCTTCGTGGTGCCAGATGCTACTCGGGAGATGAGCGATAGCAGTTTGTCTACCTGAGAGGCATTGAGTCCTGCATCTAGGCCAACCTCGACGAACTCGAAGTCGCCCAGATCACGAAACGGAACCCAAGGGGTGTTGTCTTCAGGGGAAATAATGGTCCGGGTGGCACGAAACTGTTCAAAAGGTTGATTGAGAGGTGGACGCCGACTGCGTGGATGGTACTCCGTTCTGAATTGTGAAGGGGGGTGCTGAGACTGATGTGGCTCGGATTCCGAGACGCGAGATGATGTGCTACCCATAGACACGTTTGACAATGCTATATGATACACGTCAATGATAATACCTGGATTGTCTCGCATACTGGAACGCGACAACGTACTTGGACTTCTCAAACCGTCTGGACCTGGTGCAAAATCCATAGTAGTATCATCATCTAGGCAGTCGGATATTCGTAACAACATCAGTGTTGTGGTTGAGACAGGGAAGAGCTACTTACTTTGTGTGGCATCAATGAACGGCGGATCGTTGATGCTATTCTCTCCCGTGCTGAACCGTTGTGTACGGGTACTTGGGCCTGGTTCCGAGAATTCAAGAGTGTTGCGTTCATGATCATTAGCTCGCTGGACACGGTGGTGCTGACGAGCCACACGTCGTGCTATCATTATCAATTCGTCAGTCAGAAGGGGGCAGAAAAAAACGAAAGCACCTTTTTTCTCAGCGATCTCGAGCTCCCGGTGGTAGGCCGTGGCTGCCTTTTCTTCTTCGTTTCGCCTCTTGCAGTTGACTTCGTGACTTTTGAGTCCCTGTTGCTTGAAACGCTTGCCACAAATGGAACACTGAAGGGTCAACAACATCCTTTCAGAATCCTTGACTCGGACATAGTTGAGGCGAGTGCGTGTGGGCGCCATTTATAGTTGGTGCGATAGTGGTAGTAGGAAGAAAACGACGATGTCTTGATGCGAAGAGAATCAGATTCTGACTCATAACCAGGCACCATCAAAATCGCGTTACAATTGCGTGACAGATGCTTCCCGAACATCGTCACGCATTAGTAATGCAGCCGTCCTCCGTTATCTCACTGCCACGCGTCCCCTCAATCATTGTCACGTGAGACGGTCCATTATTATTCCATCAATATTGCGTGCTAATGCCATTTTTAGCCTGTTACGACGTCGTTGTCAGCCGGCGGCATTACGATGGGGGTTACCAATTTTGTGACAAAGGATTCTCGTCAGGGTTAATATATTATTCTCACTAAATTTTACTTCTTTTTCTTTCAGCATGTGCATTTGGGTGGTTATATAGGGGATGATTGATTGAGGAATTGGATGCTGACACGGTCGAAACGTGCGACGAAAGCCACAGACGCGTTTAGAAGCTCGCGTCGTCAGACCTTTATTACTACAGAACTGCCCACCTCCGACAAAACCCTACAAATGATTCAACTCCGCCAAAAAGGCAACTTGATCACCATCAAAACTTTGCGAACTTCGAAGACACGTCCCGTTGATTCGAGCCGTTTTGTAGCCATTTGGCGACGGACCTGCGAGTGGAGTGGGTTGTTCCCAGTCACAAGACCTCAATTGAGCACCACGAGGCGATTGTACTGTAAACAAACAAATGAATGAATGGATGAATGAAAAAGTCAAGGTGAGTGAGAACCCCTGTGTCATCTTTTCTTTTTCCTTTTTTCCCTTTTTTCATTCTTCTTATTTTCTTGTTCGCCTTAAGGAGATGTTTCATGCAAGTCCAGGCAGGTTCTTTCTCGCCTAGAATTGTTACTACATAATGAGCATTTACTAGCAGAATAACGCTTGGCGACCCACACCAGTGGGTCGTACCTCGTACGTTTTGTAACAGTCCATTGCCGTACCATCACACCTTCTGGGACCAGCGGCTGCCCTTCGCAAAAAAGCTCTAGCTCACGTTCATCTCCGATGTCCATGCTGAACGAGCTGGTGTCACTCAGTATTTTATTGTATTTTCAAGACTAGGAATAGGATCTTCATCCTATCGCAACGTCAAAGCTGAGTAGACCCAGACTAAAAAGAGCCGGTGTGAGCCATGTGAGTTGCATCCTCACCTTTCACCTTATGTACACTAATGCTCAACCTCGGCCGATACGTCGGAAACACGTTCCCAACGGTGACGGAGTATGTTATGTTTCATGTGACATGCATGCATACCGTGGGTTGACACGTGGAACCATCCCATCGTCGGCGGTGATCGTGAAGTGGGTGGTCCAGGGTTTGTCTGTCTGTATGGTTGTCTGCATTTCCACGACAATTGGATGTCGCGTTGTGCTTTCGGTTACTTGTATTTTCCCCGGTTCATCAAAAGATCGGTCTCGTCCTTCCCCTCTGGTCTCCTATGGTCGCCCGGAGCCGGATACGCACCGGTGCACCGGTGGTACCGATACATCGACGACCACATCACATCACATCACATCCCGACCTGTCCCGGCCCACCCCACCAATTTACCCCAATCGCGCCTTCCGATATCGGAATCGACATCGGACCTTGGCGTCGTGCGGACAGGAGGCAGGAGGGTACCTTGGATTGGACGCCCCCACCTGCCCCGTGATCGTGTTCGACGCGCTCGCAAATTTCCCTCAATTAAACGTCGTCCCTCTTTTTCCCTTTTGCTGTCTTTCCACCCTGCTTTTTTTGAAACTGGTAAACACGTACCGCACGTGTTGCGTGTCTGTAGGTCTGAGGTAGGGTCCTTTTGACAGGTTGAAGTAATCAGATGTCTAGTTTCGAGGATACGATGTATGATGGTGCCTGCCTGCGCCATGATGTGACGACGCGTCAAAACACCAACCTATTTACGGCTACTCTCAAAATGATGAATGGATCACATCAAGGCTTGATTGCTTCCCCCCTCGGACTTCACAGCAATCATCAATCGACTACTCACAGCACTACCCACAGCATCGTATAAGCTGTATCCGTGTTTCCTGTGTTCATATTCGTATCTTTATCGATTCCCCGCATATGCATCCAACTGCCACTAGATGGGAATGACGCAACTCATCGCCACCACCTGACGTGACCACGTCCTACCCCACTCATTATCTTCTGTCAATTCCTTTACCTTTCTGGCCTTTCTTTTTTTTTTCTGTTCTCAAAAAGTCTTTTTTATTGCGGTCAACCGGACACAGAATTGTTACCGGCGCGGACCCTTGAAGTTGACGAACTCTAAAGAATCTATGCTTTGACATGTACAGTACATGGCCATCCAGCGAAGATCAATATTTGTAACGTCAAATCAGCGCCCGGTCGAAGCTGTGTACGAACAATTAACGACCAGTCGCGACAGGACGATAAGGAGAGAAGAGGCCTCCTGAGAGCAGTCTAGATCGATGCACAAAGGATAAACGGATAAAAAGGATAAAAAGGATAAAGAGATTGCAAGACAGTCATTCATCTCGCCGAACTCCACAGCCATTCTCCACAGCCATAATGAGCCATTCACCACAACAGTAGTTGGAGTCTCGAGGTATCGAATGGAAGGTTTTCCCCGAATCCATGAACCGATATCTCGATCGTCATCGACATGCTGACGTGACTGGATATTCCCGATTTCAACCGAACCAGCTGGCCGGCACATCAAGTCCAAGTGCCTCCTTGAGATCGACGTATCTCCTCAATCTTGCAAGTCAAGTACGTACTGTAGGTCCAAGGACGGTAAAGATGGAGCTGAGGAGCAACGCCGTTATGCCGAGCCCCACTTGCCGATCTGCCATACCCGGGCAGACCTGCCCGGGCGAGAGGAACATGTATTTGGGACCGGAAAGATTCGGAGATGGAAATAGACTCGTCGTGAAATTGTGGAATAGGAAATACTGCACGTATGTAGGAATAGGCTGCGCGCTGCCATCATTGAGTGCCCCCATACCCCAGCGCCGCTCGGGAACAAGCTCAGGCTCAGCTGGACATGAAGCGCGCGGTTAACCCATACAAGTTCCTCAGGGCCTCATATCCGATATCTGAACGTTAAACTTACTAACGTCGGTCTTTTTTGCGAAACCGGTCATGCGTCCCGGGTTCCTTATGCTTTGCCTCCATTTCCGCTTTCCCAAATAACGCGCGAGTGAGGGCGAGTGACGCGTACCGTTATAGAGGACGTCCAGCGTCCACTGGCGGAGGCGATCAAAACTCGTTGCAAAAGTGCCGAGTGGTACAAACACATAACAAGTGACTCGCTGCGCACGTCGATTGCCAAATCGATGTCTGGTACAAGTACAAGTACAGCATCGCTACAATTTGCAAAAGCTCAACTACCTCATCGGTCCTTGTTCTCGAAAGGGTATCAAATCGATGTCCTCAATTCATTCACACAACCCAAGCGGGCTCGCAACCCCCCAAGGGTCCCCCCTTAGATCGTACGCCGTCGATGTCGGAGAAGAGAGCAGGCCTAGGCCATGGTCACATGCCGTACTTTCGCTTGAGCGCTGCCCACGAGAGTGCAGCCGTTCGATGGGAAGTGACGAACTGGTTCATGTCATGTTCCGGGACACGATTGATGTCGAGTCGATTCCAGTATCGGCAAATGGTGTACACGATATCGTTTGCGTCTCGATCAGAGCCGCGTCTGTGCGTCATCAGAGTATGCTTGGTTAGCCAAGGACGGAGTGCAGAGCGGGCGGTGAAGAACTTGCATCGCCCAAGCTTTGAGTTTATCCCGGACGAATTCCGAGAGTGTCAGAAAGGGAATACCCTTTATCTTCATTGTCGTCGTAGGGTCCAGCCGTCGAGGGCCATGCTCCCCTGCAGGCAGAATCTCGATCTAGGATGTGCACAGATGGGTGAGGACCTGTACGATAGACGAATGCCAAGGGGGTGTGTGAGCTCACCTCGATGGGGGGTATGAGACGACGATAAGTGGTATGTAGGCTGTGCAGACAAATGGTCACCAGGGGCCAGTGACACGTCGGCAGGGGTGCGTACCGGTTGCTCCACGGTGAGTGTGTTGTCGTGAAGAACTCGCTATTCGCGACCGCTTGGCGGACGTGGCGGAAGGGGTGTGAAGAACCACCCTCGACGATGCAGTAGATTTCCTGAGAGAGACATGAGAACGTTGCAGGAGGAACAGAGGGAAAGACGGACATCGCAGCGGGGGCTGTCTGACATGACAGCGGTGAGTATGCTTCCGTGAAATGCATGGGGGATGGCATGCATGTTGAGGAGCTGGGAGAGGGCCACGGCGGCCTCAAGGAGCCTTCTGGTGTCTGAAGACATGGGTGTGAGAAGGGGAGGGGGAAGGGGAAGGGGGAGATGGGGAAGTTGGATACGGGTGAGGCATGGCAAAATAAGGCGTTTTGGAAGAGGTGAGGTAGGGAGAGGGAACTGTATTGATATGTAATTACTTCCGAGAGGGGATGAGCGTGAAAAGGTCGATCTCAAATCTGCGTCGTCAATTCTGTTCGGAATTTTCCGATCAACAAAGAAATGTCGCTTTCAAACACAGCCACTGCCGTGCTCCCAGTGCGGGGCATTCGGCAATTGACCTCTAAACAATTTAAATATACAAATAATTTCCTCATTTGGTCCGGGGTAACCCCCAGCCGATTAATATCTTTCCAGGGATTTCTCTCGGACAAAATATTTTTTGTCCTTTTCTTCCTCCTACCTTTTATCGTCATTTTTGGGTGGATGCAGACGTCCGTGCGCAATGTAATGTACATTTCTCTTCCCCTCACCGGAAGGCTCTTTCGACGCTCCTTTGCCTGGAATGCATTCCTCAAGCCCAGCGCAGCACACCCGCATCCGAACGAGGAGGAGGCAAAGGCAGCCATCCTCGAAAATGTCATGAAAAGCAGGCTTCCCTCCGATCTCATGCTTCGTTGTGAGTGAGCTTCCTCCTCTACCACCAATGTTCACTCTAATTCACGTTCCCAGGTACCGTCATAGACCATCAAGGTCTGCGCTTTTTTTCTCATCAGCCACATCCGTCGGTATGGGCTTACGACGTAATCGCTTCTCTCCAGGTGCGGTCAAGAGCATTTCCGGCCAGTTCAAGAGATCAGATTTGTGCAATGAACACCGTCTGAACGTAAGTCTTTCGAGTCACCCTCATTCTAAAACGTCATAAGCCGTCCCTTTGACGTTTATATCATCAAGCCTCGTGACCTCCGCAAGATAGACTCACGTATACCAAACTTGGTTCCCACTATTCTCATCCGTAAAGAGGCCATTTTGGTCCGTTGCGCCTGCTTATAAGCTGTCCCGGCACCTTCTCAACCCACGCCAGATAAACATGTTACACATCAGAGCGCTTGTCAAGGCAGACACCGTTGTCCTCTTCGATACCTTCGGCTCGAATGACTCTAGGCTCCACTCCGTATTTTTATACCACCTCGAGGTACGGCATCATTGCGGCGATTAGTAACTTCGCCGTCTGACTTCTTGATAGCACAACCTCAAGGCCCGGGGTAGCAGTGCTCCTTACGAATTTAGGTGGGTTGTTAGCCTACAACGTTGTCATCCAACCTTCTTTTCACGCCCACCAGAGCAATAGAGTCTATCCTTCTCTCCGTTCTAAGTGCACTCGAGGCCGAAATGGTGTTCATCCGCAACCTGGTCGGAGGCCTGTTGGCTGAGCTCGAGGACGATATTAACCATGATAAATTCAAACGACTCCTCCATTACTCGAGACGCCTCGTTGCCTTTAAAAATCGCGCCACTTTGGTACGACTATGTGATATCGTCTCCTTTTCTAGCTTCATTATCCCATCTACAGGTTCAGGAGGCCCTAGAAGAAGTTCTCGAACAGGGTTAGTCTTACCCGTTTTTGAATGTTCATTATCCCTAACACCACATACAGACGACGACTTGAACGCAATGTATCTTACGGACAAGAAGAATGGCACACCGCGTGACATGCACGAGCATGACGAACTAGAGGTGTTATTAGAGTTCTTTTCCAAACAAGTCGAGGAGATAGTCAACGAGGCTGAGAATATCGAGGTGTCTATCCATCTAAAATGATTTGGAATCCCAACTGATCAATGTCACAAAGGCCAATGTCCAGTCTACACAGGAAATTGTTGAGCTCATTTTAGACTCAAATCGTAACGCACTTCTCGCTTTGGACCTTAAAGTTCGTTTGTTCTGCCAAAAAAACGAAATCGAGGTGCTCATGATATGTCAGGTCTCTATTGGAACCATGGGTCTTGGATCGGGTGCCCTCGTAGCTGGGCTATTCGGGATGAACGTATGTGGATGCCAAATCTCGTTAACCCTTTCAGTTTCGGATTCAGTTGGTTGATAACAAATTTATAAAGTTACAAAGCCACATGGAAGATATGCCTTACGCCTTCGCCGCCATGTCAATTGCGTCCTCCGCTATTGCTGCATTGGTCGCTTGGACTGGCCTTTGGAGGTGATTGGCCACTCCTTATCTACAATTTGTGTGCGCAATCTCTCATGCACCACCGCTTACCATCCACATTGCAGACTCGCCAAGATACGCAAGGTCGGTTTGACGAATCCGTCATCCGCGAACAGGCGTGGCGCCGGTAATTCTTCCAAGCACCGCGCGCCATCGATACCTTTACCCTTGCGCCGCAGAAATCCCGATGGATGGTCGTGAGAATGGATCGCCACCGGTCGAAGCATTGCTGTAAATTCCAAACCTTGATTGTGCCAACATGGCCCACGCTCCTTATCGCGCGTTCCGCTATGTCATCATATTCCCCCAGCGGCGCTATAAAGCCCTCGCTTCTTCTGGGCTGCGGCTGCGGCTGCAGCTACTACAACCTACCATAGGATCAATGCAATCCGCATGTAATTCGTATTGACATTGATGCAACAGACTAGATGCACACGGCTCACCACTGATCTCCGCGCACATACTAGTCACAATTTCAATTTGGAGATAGGCATTCTCCGCCTTGTTCGTTTCCCATTCTCTTTGCCTTCCTCTCTTTGCCTTTCTCTGTGTGTTTTTATCTTTTCATTCTGTTTCCAGATCCTTGTCCGCGCGCGCGTTCCCAGGAAGTTGGCAGACGCGGAAGCAAAAAGATGACGACTCAGATCAGGCCGATAAGTGCTGGGGCTTCTATTCTTTTTCTCCTCTCACCAGGGGTTCGTTTGCCTGAGAGCGACTAGGCGAGCCCGTCACAGCGCGCGCGCACGAGCAATCAAAATCAACCGCGAGATCGGGACCAACGGACATCTCCGGTTATCGGTACGTAGCTGTGGCGATGGCCGCTCTCTCCTCACTTGCCAACCAACGTCGTCATCTCGCTCAAGCTTTTCGGATGCAAACACAGTTGCCAAGTTTCAAGAAAACAGACATGATTCGTTTGTGAACGAACGCGAGGCTCCGAACTATTGAATGTATGAATGCATGTAGATACCAGCAGACACCCTGGATATACCGATAGGTTTGGGGTATGGATATCGAGGAATTATAGGTTATCGGGGAGGTCTCCGATACTGCATTCAGGAATCCTGAGAAGCTATGGGTAGCCCGACGGCCCCATGGAAGGCTTGGCCGGCACATCATTATTCAACTTCAACTTCTGCATTGGGCTGGGACGAAACTGTTTTGACGTCCAAGGCTGCGGATCGAACGGAAAGGAAGGAACAGCAACGCTTGAGTGTACAGAAGGACCGAAAGAGAAGATTTGTTCTCGACGTGCGATCGTCCGGAGTCTAGTACCTGTACCCCTGGATTGTTCCGTCGATCCGGGTCAATACTTCAGTGCTCACAGCCTCACCCGCTCGCCCCCTTCACAATTCACCTTTCCCTTGGACCTGGCCCCGCCCCTCTCGCCTCGACTGTCACCAAGCCAAAGGTAGACTCGTCTCCCCGACACCCACCCGAGCAGCCATGATGTGAATCATGACTGTGTCTCCCTTTTCCAAGTTCTCGGATTGGACTATACCACACTACGTGGACCGGAATGGACCGGAGCGGCCCGGGGCCGTTCGGACATCTCTAACTAGCTCCTGCTCGTTGATCAGTACTTCAGTTCCGGTCCCAGACCGCCATCGATCGCCACACGGGTCAAACCACGAGATTGGGTTCTAGATGATGCTGGCTGGATGTGCAACGCGTAGTGTAGTGCTATTGGTGGAAGTTGTGCATCACTTGATAGCACTCTTTTATCTTCTTTAATATTTATTTCCATACTTTTCTTTATTTTTTCCATCCATTTGATCTTTTTTCCACCTGGTCTTCTCTGTTTCTGTCTTTCCAGCCGGTGATTGCCATCGAGGTGGTAACCAATTCAATCGACTCACGCGACGACGTATCACCATTAGCGAATTTGTCGGACGCATGATGACACGACACGTATCGCGTCATCATAGTAACCACGGGAGCTGCCTCCTTCCAAGTTCCTCTCTCTCTCTACTAGTACGCGCGGCTCTTCTTCCCTTAAACGTAGGCGTGTCATGTCCTAGACAGGCTCCACAGTCCGTTTCGCTTTCCTTCGTCTCCATCAGGTACGCGTCATCCAGGCAGCAACGCTCGTTGAAGATTGGCAATGAGAATCGCGGCTAATGCCGACACGGGCTGCGCGTTATGTCTGAGAGAAAGATAGAAGAGAGTTAAGCGAGCGAATAGGATCGCGAGAAACGGGGCCTCTACAGTATCTGTCTGTGTAGCTGTGCCGAAATCTTCTGAAGTTGATCGTGATCCTACAGATCGGCTGTTTTGCCTTTTTCCCTTTGCCTTCCTTTCTTGTTTCGACCCTCCACTAGGGCTATCTTGTATTTCCAAGCTGTTGTTTTGCGGAGGGAGTACCCGGGAGATTGATCAAGAACAACACGTCGAACGGGCGTGGCATGATGATGATCAGTTATCGGACCAGTCCGAGCCAGAGGCTAGTCCAAGTATTCCAAGTCGAGTCAACAGAGGGATTTTCCCAACGTTATCATCATCGCTCTGTATTGACGTCATTCTCATTATCATCGGTCGAACCCGGTGAGATTGCTTTCCGGAGGATTCCGATCATGAGTGTACCTGAAGGCGTGCGTATTGTGTGTGTACCAACGAATGGACGGACTGCCATACGCGAGGACGCACCGCAGGTGAAAGAGAAGGAGCACAATGGCTAGACTTATCATCATAGCCCTTTAGAAACGGCTAGGATGGCATGTACTCTTCCTTCTTTTCCTCTTTTCCTCTTTTCCTCTTTTCCTCTTTTCCTCTTGTTGTTCTCCTTCCACGATGCATTGTCACATAGAATGTCCCGCTTGACAAGTCAGCGCTTCAGCAAGATTAGCTTCCGCCGACGACGATCGGTGTTCGGACTCGGGTGATGGTGACGGTGACAGCGACTTGGTCTCTACGTGTCTCGCCAGCGAACGGGGTTGCGACGCTCGAGGCAACATGTAGCATGGAGCACACGGGCGGCCCACTGCTCCGACTCTGCGGGCAGTACTGAACGGGGTAGCCCGAAGCACGGCCTCGGAGTCTCGGCGAGAAAGATGTTCCAGTTCCTTGAATGCGCGGATCAGATTCGGAGACAGGTTTGCTTGGATTCGAGTTGACGCGGCCGACCGTTGGGAGAGAAGTTGTCAGCATCTGATCAACGCAATGACCCTGATGAGTGACTGGAAATAGATTCAGCAGGTTTTTCCCTCGCCTGATACATACCCCTGCCCTCCTCCACCGACACACACACATACTACATACACACGTTGTTTGTGCTGTATTCTTCAGGAATCGGGTCTAATGGCACTTCAGCGAACAACACTTGCCGGACCTTTGGCTCCGAAATTGGCTCTCATATTTTTGGCCTACCAAGTGGCCGCGTCTTCCGTTGTTCGATCGAGCATTTACGTATCCTACATATGTACAACTCCTCACACAGCAGGGGGCGCGGAGATGCAAATACGTGTGCAAATGAAGCGAGGGAGAAGCGATTGTTTAATTTTGGGGCCTGGAAAACGGGAGAAGGGGGAGAAGGGGAGTGGGTGGGTGTCGCGATAAGCTACTAGATTTATATCTAGCATATACATAATTTAAACGTCCACCATGTCCGTGCATGTCCCAGGATCAACGGATGAACACGGTTGCGGGAAGGCGACGAGGGATGAGAAGCAGGGCGGTGAAGGAGGGACTTCTTTCGGATAACAATTGGTTTCCCTTGTCCCAGCCTCTTTAAGTTACTAACTAGCACGCCGTGCCTGTCCGCATGCTTGAGGGTATCTGAGGATGAGGAGGATAGCCGTATTGAGCGTACAAACACAATAATGCTTCACGACCCGACGTCGACGTCACTTATATGACGTTCCCGTCTCCCAATTGGGAATGGGTCATATTAAAAAAGCAGATACGCGGAAGCAAATGAAAACGAAAGCAAACAGAAGAACGAAAAATGAAGATGAGACCAGCAGCAAAAAAAAAGGTCAAGAACTAGAACTGAACCACGGACGCCGGAGCTCAGCCCCACCAGTCTCAGCGTCTCAGTCCAAGTCGTGTTGCGGCGGTGGCAAATCTGGGATCAGATAATGCATGAGGCGTCCGTCCCCAAAGCTCGCCTTGTGCATCAAGTCCCGTGACGCCCCGTCCGCTCCCGACCCCGTCCCTGTTCCGTGCGAGTATGAAGACTCGGCACACGCCGTGAACGTAGATGCAGAGTCCGCATTCGTGTCTTCGAGCAACACCGAGGGGTCGTAGTGTGGAACGGGTTTGCGAGAGGCACGTCGCACGGGCATACTCGTGGTCACAGCGCCTGTTGAAATGGAGCGATTGATGGGCGCAGGAGGCACGGGCGAAAGCGGATACTCTTCTCTGTTAAATTGCCGCGGCGTGTGAGTGTAAGGAAGGAGGGAGATGTTAGGGGAGGGCAAGCTGGGAAGCGAGAGGCGCTCGCTGCGGCGTCGGAAGGAAGTCTCCATTGAAGATCGGATTCTCTGTGCTTGTTGTTCGAGCGTGTGGTTCGATGTGTGTTGAGAGAAGGCGCGGGATCGGGAAGAAGACTCGCTAGCGGCGGTGGTGGGGGTTTGAACGGATTGCAACGACGTGCGACGGTTGTAACGTATGGGTGTGTTTAGAACGTCAGCGGGGCTTACGCAGGTAGAAGAGGCGGGGGAAATGAGTTTTTCTTCGCCAACGGTGTCGACGTCCTCTTCGGAATCGCCAGGCGTTGTCATCGCAGATGCAGTCCCGTCCGAAGCAACTTGAAACATGGCTCCAGTCGAGTCTGAATGGGAATGGAAAACGTCCCTGGTGACTCGCACTCCACCGTCTCCTGGTTGAATGGTCGAAGGGTTGGATTTTAGTGATCCCCATTGTCGATTCGTTCCCCTGCTACCTCCAATGGACGAGCCTTTTCGTCTCCGTGACCACAACCATACTCCTGCGAGCACAACCAGGGCAACACCAAGCACCCCGGCGACGACACCCCCCACAAGACTGCTCACGTTTAATTTTGATCCTGAAGAGGATGACGAGGTGGATGAAGTTTGCGGTGACGTAGCTGTCAAGCAGCTAACGTTCGTCCCGTTCGAAACGAAGAATGGCGTAGAGGAGTTGCTGACGGTAGGCGTCGAGAGCACCTGGCCCTGTATCTGGTACCAGCCTTCCGTGACGTTGACCGTGGACCACGTCCAAGACGATGTGGAGGCGTTGGTGTCTGCCAGTTGTTGACCCGTGCTCCTCAGGGTGTTCTGCTTGACATGAAGCGAAACGTCATTTTGATCCACGACGACGTTGGTAAGCGAGAGGATCAAGTCAGCGGTTCGCCCAGTGTAATTCCACGAAATTAAGCCCGAGGTGCACGTTGTCATGTTATTAACGGTGAAGGTGAGACTGCCTGCAGTAGAGGAAGGGGAAGGTTGAGGCGTGGCAGAAGATGTAATGGATGACGAAGGTGAAGCTGGATTGACCAGTGATGACGATGGAGGTAACAGCGAAATTTGTGGGGGCGTGGGCGTGGTCATGGATGAGATAGATGAAGTCAAAGTCGAAAACGGCTCACTGGTTGGTGTTGGTGACATCGTTGTTGAGCCGTCGTCTGTCGACGACGTCGACGAGGTGGGATCTAAAAAATCCGAGGATATGGGTCCCTGACGTGCCTCATGTACAAGGGCAGGCCCTGTTGTAGCTGCGACCAACGTGGCGAGACCAAACCAAGCACAAATTGCCCGAAGGAGCGATGCTTGTAATAGTAACGTCACCATGCCTCCTGTACGAAAAGACAATGGGAATATTAGCGTTTCAAAAACAAGAAAAAAGAAGGAAAGAAGCAGCGATGGGAACTGTGCCGAAATACTGACAGTTTAATAAGTACAACGCCAGGCTTCCAGCTTCAATTCTTTCAGACTCCCTGACCAGTGTAGAGGTACTCAGTGGCCCTGCTTGACGGGAAGAGGCAACGATGATGACGGTCTGGAAGAAAGGGACCTGAGGGGGTGACGTTTGGGTGCTGGGAACCCGTGGCAGCACGGAATCATTGAGACGGGCTAGTAAGTATTGTTGCCAACTCGAATCCGTTACACGTGCATCAGGCGACCACCTTGCGATGACAGTTCAAACAAGTTCCAAGGCAAGTCACGCTGATCTCGATCAACGTTGACTGGCGATAGCGTTACAGATACAGTCGATATGATATGATTTATTATGACACGGGTCGACCATGCCGAAATCATCAATGTGATCTCCTCACAACAGAGCCTACGGTAGTAAGCCAGCCCCTTGTTTTTTTTTTGGTTCCGCTCTCATGCGCTATCTCCACTGACCTCAAAGTTCAAGTACTCACATTCCGGTCCTTCATTACAACGGTTGTACCATTAAGCAGATATACATTCATTGCATGTCAAGAAACAGCTCATTCACAACACTTTCGAGCTTACCCAAGACTCGGCACTCTTTCAAGTTCACCTTCTCTTGTGTCAAGTTGTGTGATCATTATGATTGATCCTCAAATCTGCTGATAATCAAGACTACAATGCTGCACAATTTATCAACTCTCTGGGAGTCACAGAAGTCTACTTTCACACATAAATGTTTCTCTGCCTCTACAGCGGATGGGCTTGCAGTCAATGTATGCAAGCTGAATTGATGCCAAAGCTTGAAATATGCTTGTCTTTTTCTTTTTTTGATGAAGCTACAAATGATAGGTGCATGTCAGTCTAGCTATGATTCATAGTATATCAGTATTGGTGGGCCCATCCGGAGGAGAACATTGTCAGGTCAAGAAATATTCTGTTTCAGAATAGAGTAGAGAGTTCATGAAGAATTCATGCTTCTAGCCCTCAAGGAGTTGGTGAAGAGCATCCGTGACGGACTAACAGTTATGTACATACAGTACCCACTGTGAATGACTTGAATCTTGATTTCCGACTATCTCCGAGAGCACCTTTATTTACATCAGCTTACAAGTTGAATATGACTTGGTACAAGTATTAGCAAAGATCGTTGCCAGGTTCAATGGTCTAGTGGTTATGATTTCTGTCTTACACACAGAAGGTCCTGAGTTCGACCCTCAGTTGAACCATGAATTTTTATCTACTGTCTCTGATATTTTTAACACTTTGGTAGTCGGCACGGTGCTGGTCCAGTTGACGATTTAGAATGTTGACCCACTTTACTGAAGATATGTTTCGAGAACACCGCTCGGATCACGAGGGAAAGCGACGAGTAAGACTATGATTACCTCCAGTACCTCAGATTCACTTCCCATAGACACGACGTGCCGAGGGCTGCCGCCTCTGTTTTCCGGACCAAAACTTATTCCCCCTGATAATACCCTGATAATAAAATATTGGGAGGCCCAGGCTTCTTTGGAAACCCATTGTTTAC
>JBBPOR010000545.1:0-21027 GCA_038091555.1 Leccinum sublutescens | reverse complement strand
AATTGATGAAACGGTCGATAACAACGAGCGATGAGGAGACCAGTGAAGCGGTCGGTGATGATGGGTAGTCACGATAGCGCAACGCCTTCCCAATCATACTTCAGCGGGCAACAAACTTCGGCTGAACAGTAGACGCTGCCTTCTCAAACGTACTTCGGCAGCGCTGAGTCAAAAAGAGTGGGACCGGTAGAACGGTCGATGACCAGTGGGCGATGAGAACGCTGTTTAAACGGTCGTTCCGATGGGTGGTAACGATAGCGAGCGCAATGCCTTCGAATTCTCAGTTGTACTTCGGCGAGCGACAAACTTCGGTTGGACGTTCTCAAAAACTTCGGTCAGCCCTTTCTCAGTTATACTTCGGCGGGCGATGAACTTCAAGTGGACGGTTCGCGCTGTCTTCTCGAACGTACTTCGACAGCAGTGAGACAAAATAGTGGGACCAGCAGAACGGTCGACGAGTGACGAGGAGACCGGTGAAGCAGTCAGCGACGGGAGTGATAATGGTAGCGCTTGGCCTTCTCTTGAAGTACTTCAGCGGCGCTGAAAATGGATGCAGTGACTCAGTCAAGAGCTCGCAGACGGCGGACGGAGATGGGCCAACGATGAGATGATAGCGTGGGGAATGACTTGATTAGGAATTCGGCAAGACTAAATTGTAATGGGAGTCGAACTGTGGTGCAGTGAGGCACGAGTGAAGCCACAGTGCAAGGTCTTCGGACAAGCAGAGGCACCGCTTCGGCGCTTCCTCTCTCGCCTCCACCACGTCACTCATCCGCCTTGCAGTGCTCGTCCGAGCCCGTTTCAGCACACCCACCCACCACACCCAGCCTCCATTTCCCATTCCGGCTCCTCGCAGCTCACCCCCCAGGGGTCCGGAGCGCGCGATCCCGACTTTCGGGTACACGCACCTGCGAGGTGTTCCCACCCACCCTCGCAGCCCACCATACCCGGCAACTCGGGCTCCCGTCCCAGGCCAGAGAGCGCTTTGCGCTCCGCCCGCCCACTCTCAGCTCACTGCCATCCTCTCTCACCGCCATCCTCTCCTCGTAGCACACAGAGCGACGTCCTTGAAAGACTCTGAATTCTGAGGTGTGTTACAGAGATCGATCTAAGTGTCATCGTTGATTCATCCTGTCAGAAGAGGTGTTAACCATGATTCGATGGATCATGTCTGTATCTGCTTGTAGTCCATGGGCTGGGCTGGTAGTAATAGCCTGGTACAGTCCCGTCTCTGGGGTCGTAGGTGCCGGTCGCCATAACATGCACGCAGTATCTATAATCCCTATAATTAACTCGAACGATTCGTTGACCATGGCCCTCAGACTTCTACCTCTCCCTATAAAGATAAAGATCCTGGTGCATTGAAATAGTCCTTCTATCAAAATGAGCCTATGGACATACCCGACCCTGCGGGCCCTGCTGTGCTGTTCTCATCATCAAGGATGGAGAAATTACAATACCACCATGACGACGTCAAGATCTGAATGCGAGGTAGGCACGGGGCTCTCAGAGCTTCACTCAGTCACTAGTACTTGAATGGCTTGTTGGTGGCCCGGTCCTCGGGTGCATACTATGATAATATATATGCAATCCAACTTACTCGCCGTGCTCCACACAAAGTGATAAGACGATTTCAAGACGCGGAAAGCTGCCCGGGAAGCAGGACATGTGTTCCTCCGCAGGCCGCCCCCACAGGTTCACAGCTTCTCGGTTCCTTCTCATGCTGTGCATCACGATCATTAATTGGACATCAGAAATCAGTTATCCCTGCTGGCACGAGACTGGAACGTTCCGATTTGAGCTCTAATTAATATACAGCGCTATTGTGAACTCTCAATACACGTTTTAGCACTGGAGTGTGTCAGGATCAGTCAGAATGCTTCCCCGCCGAGAGTCCAAAGGGTCCGAAGAGTCTTGTCTGCTCGAGTCACCTGCGCCGCATCCGCGCCTTGTTCAGTCTCGCCTTTTGTCTGTCGTGGTCTTGTTTCCTGGTAGACAATCCCTCGTGTCTCGAGCTCGTCTCAGTCTTGTCTCGTTGTAGCATATAAGTAGAGGACCAGCCCCTGCTGTATTCCTTAGTTTCAGTATTCGACTTCACTTGCTTTCATTACGATCCTTTTCGGGTTGTCGTTTGCGAGGCCCTGACAGACTCAGATCAGGCAATTAATATTGAACAGTTTAATTTGAACTTCGTGCTGTTAATACAGTGACCGAGGTATGAATAATCACCGGAGGAAAGCTCAGCACTAATGAGAAGCTCAATTCAGTTATGAGCATAAGATCATACTTCTATCTCAACTATGTATATTCATGTGTCTCTAATACAACATGTCTGGACGTAAGTCTCGAGTCATGTGTGGGAGAGCTGATAACATAAATAGGAACATAGGAGTAGGCTCTACTGGTCAGCACAGTAGGAAATATCACAAGTATGCTTCAAGCACTTGTGGTCTCTACATAGATGGTAACTCAAACTGTGAAAGACCCGTGGAGCACAGCGAGTACCTATGTAGGTAATCTCATGATTGGTTAAATCATGGAATACTGACATCTCCCAAGTATCACAGGTGACGGTGATCCTTGGGAGATATGGTAGGCTGGTGTACTGATCCACCATCACTACCTTCTCTCCCTAACCTTATAAGGAGGAAAGATATCATCATATAGGTATTGGCCTAGTATGCATGATATTCTAGGTTGTGACACCTATCGTCTATTCATTTGATTATAGTGAGTTGTAGACATAGTGCCATCTCACTCTCATAGATGCTTATACATCAAGTCTTACCCTTTACCAACTTAATGGAAGGTATGTTCAGAGAACATAGACAATGTATTAAAGCAGTCTTGTGTAGACTCAGGGTTATCCTTCTGTGAGTGCAGAAGTCCTTAATATTATAAGGGCGGATGGCCCACTATATATACTACAAGGTATGTTTGTATCTATTGTGGTCCATAGAATGTTGTAGAACATTCTTGATGATTATGTAAGAGTTCTAGCCAATGGCATAACGAACTCATGGAGGATATTAGTAAGTATATAAGAATATATGAGTAATATCTGAACAGTCATCCAATAGTATAAGTATCTCAGTCATGTGGTGTGACTGTAACGGATCATGGATGATCCTGACCAATAGCGTATAACGCTCTGGGTGATCGATGAGCCTATCCAATAGCATATAGGACTCTTGTCACATGTGTGACATATCATGTGGATACTTGCTATGTGGATTGTATAATCCTAGAGACAGTTTGTCGACTATACTCTTGATAGCGTATATGAGATGATATGACTATCAATCTCATGAGAAATATAGTAGATGAACTACTATATTTCCAACAATTAATGGGTCACTTATTGTCACTTAGATCATACTTACCACTTTTTGTCTCCTTATCGGAGCTTTTGTTGCTTGCCGAGCCATAAGTCAATATAAGCTCTATTTCAACGTAAGCGTAAGTGTAACCGACGTTCTCAACACAGGCTGCCGAGAAAGTCATTGGCAAGTCCGTAACAAGTTGAATAAAAGTAAGCTACAAGTACATATTAGGAATACCATTTTTTGTGTAAAGGACACGCAGCAGTACCCATACCAACGGCAACCCAAACCCGCTGTGATACCCCTGTGGGCCATGGCAATGAGGGCGGTGTTACAGTGTTGTCCGAGTCATGTCGTCGTCGTCCAGTCGCATCGTAGTCGACATGCGGACGGGGAACATGTTTGCAGCGATGGGTAACACTACCCATATGAGGGTGACGGACTGGTGCCCGATTGTAGTTGCGAACGTGGTAGTGGGTGGAGGCGTTGACTTCTTGGTCGATGGTGTATGTAAGTGCCAGTGGGGTAAGGGCCAGGACCGACAAAGTCCTTGCGAATCATTTCCTCGCCTCGAACTCCTTTAGCATGATGGGATCAACATTGAGTCCCACTCGACAACACGACATGCATGCATTGAACTCACCAGATCAAGACTCGATATTCAAGTTTGCGCCAACGCTCCGAGTCACCGCTTGGAGCCCACGAACCGCTTCCTGCACTCGTCCTTGAACGCGTTCACGTCCAGCGCTGGCAACAAGCGCATTGACGCCCACAAATTCGGAACAGCAACAGCAGCGATGACACCCCATCGTTGGATGCCTCGATGTACCGCGCTACTTGCTGCTGGCACAACAACGACAACATCTCCGGTGATTCGCTGTCGTGTGCTTCACATCAGTTGATGCATCGTGGTGCCACGTCACATCGTTCGTGGTCGTCGTCGTGTCCCGTTGCACGAGTCAGGCGACGAGTCGTTGTCCCCATCGCTGTCACCGTGACTCGTGAGGCCTGTTGACGTGTTGGACACATCGTCGTCGCGTCGTTCACGGTCGTCGGTCACAACTGTTGACTGCTGTAGTCGGTTCCATGCCAGTTATGGGCATGGGAGAGCGAGAGAGTGAGGGCGGCGTCGTCGTCGTCATGTCATCATGTCGTGGTGGCACCAGCACGCCGTGATGACGTGTCGTCATCGTCGTCATTCACAGTGGTGGCTGGTGGCAAGCCGTTATGTCGTGGTCGGTTCCATGCCATGGGCAAGGGAGAGGGAGAGAGCGAGGGTGGTTGTTGCGTGTCGTCGCTTATTGTCATTATGGTGGTAGTGGTGGTGCCAGTGGTGGTGCCCTTGTGTCGTTTGTCAGGGCATGTCGTCGTCGTTGCACCATGCCATGACGCAGTCGCCTTCGTCCATCGTCTTCATCGCGACGTGGCATGCCGTCGTGTCCTGAGTCGACATGCTAGTGTCGTGGCACCACGTCGCGTCGTTTGGTGATAGCAGTGGTGAGGACGAGGACAAGGACGAGGACGCGGGTACTCACCATCATCTCATCATCACTGTTGCAGCCTCACACCGTGGACGGGGTTTGTTCATCGACGCATGTCATCGTGGGTTGTCATCGTCGTCGGATGGGGATGGAGACGAGGATGTGGTGGAGGTTGAGGGGACGGGACGAGGAAGAGGGCGGGGAGTTGTTGTCGCGCCATGCTGGTTGACACAGTGTGATGGCGTCGTTGTCGTTCTTCGGCCGCGGTTCCGTGTGGGCAAGGGAGAGGGAGAGAATGAGGGCGGTCATCATCATCGTGTCGTGGTGGCTGCGATGACGTCGTGTCACCGTGTGTCGTCGTCATCGTCGTTGCATCATGGCACGCCGTTGCGTCAGTTGACGTGTTGTGGTGCCATGTCGCATCGTTGGTGGTGGTGGTGCCTTTGCGTCGTTTGTCAGCGCGTGTCGTCGTTGTCGTCGTTGTCAATGCACAACTCGGAATGGTTGAAATGGTATGGGTAAAAGGCTACATGAAATTATCTACAAACGCTCAGAGGTGCTGACATGTTGCCACGTACCAGTTCCGAACGGTTATTGTCCAACATGCACTTGAGCAAGCTCCATTGAAGAAGTTCCCCGTGTCGAGGTCGCCCCAGGCAGATTGAAGCATGACTTGATGTCATCGGTCCTCGTGCAGTTTCGTGATTGGTGAATTTATTGACATAGAAGCGAGGGCGAGCCGGTGGGCATAAACAGCGTGAAATGTAAAGAGATAAAAGGACTGGACTTAGCAATTTTGAGACGCTGCAAACACACGTGATCATTACACATGATGTGCATTGTTTATATTGCACGTGATGATGCGCATTGTTTAAATTTGTCTTGAATGTTGACTTTTGCTTTGCCTTCCACTTCAGCTTCGACCACCATCACCAACAGCCAACTTGTTGCTCGTCAAGTGAGGATGTTCTACCCCACTCCGTAACTCATGATCATCTCCTCATCCAGAACTCATCATTGGCTTGAATGGTGTGATTCAATTTGCTGAGGCATTGATGTTTTTTTGTCTACTTACATTCTTTTTCTTGTCTTTTGTGTTGATGACAGATCAGTGAGGGTGAGGGAGCAAAGTGTGGATGGGCACTATGCATATCGCTGTTGGATGATGAAACTCAGGTGCATCTAGCATAACTTTCCTTTTTTTTTTTGCTCAATGGGTGCCTGACAACAGGTACAGTCGACTCCCTCATAACCCATACCAGGGATAACCCATACTCCCTCATAAGCCATAGGTTTTTGGATTCCTGAATTGCTTTTTGACACCCTATGGTCTCTCCAATAACCCATACTCCCTTATAACCCATACGTTTTGAGCTGTCCTGACAGGTATGGGTTATGAGGGAGTTGACTGTATGTGGTTCTCGCTCTCCCTGGCACACATTCTTCGCATGCTCCACTGGGGGCTTGTATCGTTTGTGTGTGCATCTCCCCTTGTGTGTCACAGACTCTGACTAGCTCATTTATTTATTTACCTCGTGGCAGCCTTAATTATGTAATTAGTTACCATGTTGTACCAATTAGTATTAGTTTGAATTGATATTTTTGGTTGGGTAATTAATTGCTGGCATGAACAGATCAGATGGAATGTGCTCTTTTACAGCTTGTGCAAGTCTGGCATAAGTCAGTGGATAAGTGTCGAGCAAGTAGGATCCAGGAGTGGACCCTACTTATATAAGTAGATTTTTACTTGCCATGTGATTCACTTATGGCTACTTATTATGCCATAAGTAGCCATAAGTAACATGTTAATTGCCTGATGGAGTGGGTCTTCCAGGGCCACCTCAGGTACTACTTCTCGGTGGCAATAAGTACCCGAGAGGTACCCTTCCTTGTTGCATGGAAATTAACCTGTGAGGCCCTTCCATCCATCTGGCATCCCCCGATATTATCCCATGTGACTTTGCAGCCGTCCCGAATCTTCGGCACAGCACATCAAATATGTACTAATGGAGCGCATGCACCCTTCCTCGATGTGCCTTGATGCCTAGGGTCTGTCGTGGGTATACCCATGGGTATTTCAGCTCATACCCCCACTGCCCATACCCACCAAAAACCCACACCCACGCCCGTGGGTATGGGTATTTGCGTGGGTTGAGATATCGGTACCCATGGGTATACCCATGGTGGGTTTTACCCATGGGTCTTGCCACATCAAGGTCACTAAATACTGATTATAGGTGAATTCATTAGTATTCAAGTGATATGTATAATTTAATATTTTCAAAACCATACCCACCATGTACCCACCATACCCACAGCGTGGGTGTGGGTAAGGGTATGGGTATCCAGAGCTGGTACCCCCACCCATACCCACGGGGTACCCACACCCACGACCCACGTGGGTTACCCATACCCACGACAGACCCTATTGATGCCCCACATGCATGCGTGGCGTGTTCCCCAGATGGGCTTCCAAAATGCTGGCTCTCTTCCAGTTTCAGGCTCTCTCCTCTTACCACACTATGCCACTGGACACTCGAGACACATTGCCTACCACCACATGAGGATTTGGTGAGGATCTCACATTCCCGCCCCGTGTTTGCAATGGCAAGAAATCATGCCAGTTGGCGACCTTTCTGGGTCGTGTACGCAAATGACAACAAATAATGGCTCAATTACAACAGCTACTCAAGAATGAACCAGTGCCTCCCCCTCCACCCATCAATTCTGCACAGACTGCACTTGCAGAGGCAGAGGAAATCCTCGACAACACTTTCAACAATGAAGTTCTCTTCGATCCTGACCCCGACCCTAGTAGTTTTGACATGCAACCTGCAGACGATCCCACCACCAAACAGTGTCATCCCATCACACTGATACCCTGCTCTACCCCCACCACCAACCAGCCCGTCTCACCCCTTCCCGCTTTGATACAGTGTTGTGCGCTCTTGTTCTATCGAGAACGCGCAATGGCCACTGCATGCGCACTCGGACACACCGCCCTCCCCATTCCTCATGTGTGTGCACAGGCCCTTTTGGTGTTGACATGATGGCAACAACAATGATGCCCGCAATGTGATGTTGAAAATGACTGCAAGTTCATGGCAACGCAAGTCATGTCACTCGTGTGCCCTCCAAGTCTGTTGTCTCCTCCTGTCCTCACTGGCAGGGTGGCACCCAAGTCGTGGTGCATCCTCCTGGCTCTCCATCTGCTGGTATGTACTTCTCTTCATTGTCCTCTTCTGATGCACTTGCAAGTACGTGCATGCCAGTGCTCGTCCTCACATAACTCCATATATTAGTTTATTTTCTGTGCAGACTGAATAGTATGTTATTTTTCTCCCATGCACTAATTACATAAGCATGTTGGATGAGTGTTTTCTCTTGTGGCTGCCACATATGACCCAGAAGCACAGAAAAATCTCCAAAGACTTAGGAGACCTGTAAAACATATCAAAAAATTGACATTGTGGCTTCCACAAATGTTTAGCTGCCATTCTAAATTGTAGGTTTGTTATAAGGTATGATTCAAAACCTATCTACATGGCATGCCTAGTATATTTTGTTTGTTAAATGATGAGGTGCAAAAGTGTGCACTCATGCATGCATGAATCCAACTGCAATGTGACCATGCTTCATGCCAATGTGTTTTCATGTTCTCACAGTCTAAATCGAAGAATAAGCTAGGCACACTGCATAAACAGTTTCTAAGTCATGGTAAATACATGTTCTGCTATTTAGAAGCACTATTAAAGTGCTGTGGAAGCTGGAATGTAAAGCTTTTGATATGTTTCAGAGCGATAGGAGATGTATAGGAGATTTACCCACGCTATGTCAGACCATATATAGAAATATTACTGTTCCTTATGATGTCACGTGCTCCAAGTAGTAATAAGATCACACAAGTGAAAATATTTATGACATATGCATCATGAATTCAAAAGAAAAGAAAATACAAAGTATAAATACAATGTCATGGTGGCAACACAGGTCAATGGTGGCAGCAGGCAGGCTGGTGGTGGAGGTGGGGTGGGATGGTGTTGCTGTGGCCCATGACTCAACAACATGTGCGAGGGCAAGGGCAAGGACAGGAGGGGACGAAGGGCCACACACACACATGAGAAATGGGGAGGCGAGTGTATCCGAGCATCATGATGTGTGTGGCGGCCATTGCACGTTCTCGACAGAACAAGAGCACATGTTCTTGTCATAGTATCAAAGTGGGACTGAGGGGTGAAATGGGCTGGCTGGTGGTGGGGGCAGAGCAGGGTATCGCTGTGACGGGACGATGGCCCGGGAGACATATGGGCGAGCAATGGGAAGGGCAAACACATCCAAGCGTGCATACAGCGGCCACTGTCGGACTCCGCTCTCGACTATGGAATGCGGGATGTCCGTGCTTGAAAAAAGAAGTATCACTGGCAACAGCCATGTTATTACTACAAAAGGATATGGCGAACCCCCAGTCACCCATTCTCGATGTCATACACTCAATCAGCAATATAGATTAGCTCTGTAGTACAATGTGAAAAATATGTGTGAATTATCAAAATGACAATATCAAGAGGATACAAGAAAACCAAGCTATCACTGGCAATCACAGATTCAACCATGCCAAACCGGTGGAAACCTACTCGTGAGTCATCAATGTTTATTGCAAGAGATGGCGACAAAGTCAGATGCTTACTGTTGACATTCTAGCCCCATTAGAACCCATTGAACCCCATATCAGGAGGCTATGGCAAACACGCATGAGTGACAAACAAATGATTGTGGAATTGCAGAAGCATTTCAACACCAATTAGTATAGACTTCAAGTTGAGTCTTGGGTAAATGAATCATGTCTAGATTTCTAAAAAGTGACAAACTCGACATTCTATCCACAGATGAACCAAGTTCATTGACATTCGGGAGAAACTAGGATTGCCAGTGCTCCACACTTGAAAACATGGTCACACAAGTTCTGAGAGCATGCATGAGGTGATGATTGGGTTGCATGAGGCATATCCCAATGCTGGGATACATGATATGATAGGTCTTCTTTTCCATGAACATCACATGTCTGTTTCAAGGTAGCTTCACATTTGCATGCTCCATCATGAACAGCTTGCCTCAGGAGGGGACTCTGGACTCATGACCTGGGATTTCACAAACACGTAGTGGAAACATACTTCATCACCTATGAAACTCACCTGATAAGGCAGCGGAAGGCTAGATGGCTTCAACGCTGGCGATTTTGGGCTGCAGGCATGAATGACATCTGGGCTGTGGACCTCATGGAGCTCCCATGCTGATTCATACATCCGCTGGTGATTACAGTGGTGCTCTGGATTTCAAGGTAGCATATAGACATCCTTCACGTTGTACTTACTACTCACTGAGTAAACCACAGGTTACAATGACACAGGAAGCGATCAATCATGTTCGTCAACTGTACATTGAACCGGACAACACTGTTTTCAATCTCCTGCTGGCTCCTCTCAGTGCACTCATTGACGAGTGTTATGCGCTCCTCAGCTCGCCAGCAGTAGTACATCAGGGTTCAATCTGGACCATATACCTACAACTCCTTGAGCACTTGCAGTGGCATGCTGAGCTTGCCCCTGTCTTGATAAACATAGATGCTAGCTTGAATGTCATTGAGAATGATGACCTTCCTCTCTTGGGCAGTGGTGACGAGTCAGAAGTGGATGATAATTTCGATGAAATGCCAGCTTGAACGTATCATGTACTGTTCTTGGCAATAGACCTTTGTAACCAGCAGAGTGTCTGAAACATTACCAGGACCGCCGCTTTTGTTTTTGTTTTGCTTTTGGAAGCAATCTCATTGTACTATGAGTCATAGCGTCAATCTACTATATTGCTGATTGAGCATATGACATTGAGAATGGGTGACTGGGGGTTCGCCGGATGCTATATCTTTTTGTAGTAATGATGTCACCATTGATACTTCTTTTTTCGAGCATGGATGTCCTGCATTCCATACTTGACAAAACGAGAGCCTGAGTGCATGGCGGTCACTGGCACGACAACCAGCGATCCAAGGTGAGCGCACATTGTTTGTTGCTTTGTGCTCAGGGCACATCCAAGCGTGCATGTAGCAATCATTGCGCACAGCAATGAGGGCGGCATGCAGGAGCGACTGCACAACGTGCATAAGTACACGTTGTGTGGTCACTTCAGCATGCTGGGGTCAGAGGACAGTGGGGATAGTAGGGCCCAGGTTGGGGGATGGGTCAATAAGTGGTGGGGTAAGGATGATGACAACATCTGGTCATCACTGGGTGTTATGATCGTCTTGAGAACACTCTATGTATCTCTTTTTCCTCCATTACTATTCCCTCTTCGCTTTCACTTGTATTCACCTTGTACCATAGACTTCCAGCGATTTCCCATCTCTTTCTATATCACTGACGGTCCGCAATTCCCTATCTCTGATCCTATGTTTTCCTATCTTTGTTCTGACGCTTCCCTATCTTCTGACTCATGATGATATCATTCATCAGTCATCACTTACTGTGTAGTCTAGATCTCCGCAGCTTCTGACTCATTCCCTACTGTGGATGACTCCTCCCTTCCATGTGGTTCCTCCGCCTTCCATCCCCTAGTACTTAAAGACCTGTCTCGTCTTTTGTAAACCTCTAAGCTAGAGCTACTTGGATTATCACTAAGTCTCCGGCGAATCCCCTTGAGTCCCTCACCTCATAGTTCCTCTGAGTCCCTGCCCTCTCGGGTGTGTCTTAACCCTTAGTCTTCGAGTGACGCGACTCCCTGTGAGTTCCTCCTTGAAAGAATACTTAGTCTTCCAGCTTTGCCAGGCGTTACACTTGCTCGGCCAATCCTTCATCTTAGCCTTCATTCCCAAGTCTACATCCAACCCTACCCGGGCCAAGTGTAACAATACCCAAATAATCCACCTTCTTTTGAAAGAAATGACACTTAGAAGGTTTCGCAAATAAATCATTCTCCCAGAGATGTTTAAGGACCTCCCGGACTAATGGCGGTTTTTGACTAGTCTAAGTTAAAACTGGTCGAAACTGGTCCAGACCAAGTCGGCAAACGTTCCGGACCAGTTGCCATTGGTTTCGGTCCCAGTTGCACACCTTTACCAATTGTAAAAGACTGGTTCTGGTCCGATTGCCTCAAAATATTGAAAAAGACCAGACTGAACTCGGACCAGACTTTACAACACTAATTTTAGCATGCTCTTCCCGAAAGAGACCGCCGGTAAAAGATCATTGAGATATTTGCTACATTACGATGCATGTCATGAAATATGTTGTTTATCATTGCTTGGAATGTGGACGGCCCGTTGGTGTAACACCAAAATACATGACCGTCAGTTTGTAAGCTCCGAACGGTGTAACAAAAGCACCTTTCCATTCGTCACCAGCCTTCATCTGGACATTGTTATATCCCCACTGCAAGTCTAGCATGGTGAACATGTTGGCTCCTTTAAGCTGATTGATCAGCGTCAGAATGAGTGGCAATGGATAGTTGTTTTTTATTGTGCCTTCGTTTAAATACTGGTAGTCCATGACCAGCTATTTCTTTCTGTCCTTCTTAGGAATCAAAAAGACCGGAGAGGTCTGCGGGGACTTAGAGGGGCAGATATAGCCTTTCTTCAACTCCAAGTCGAGGAAAGTCTGGACTTCCTGAGTCTTGGAGTCCAATAGCGGTATAATATGTCCCTTCTTTGGAATGAAGTCCAGCTTCAAGTCAATCATGGCATTGTCCCAGACCTTTCATGCTGGCATACAGAATGAGGCCTGCTCTGAAAATACATTGAGGAAGTCATGGAACTCCTCTGGTATCTTGTTTTTTAGATCTTTTATTTCATCCACTTGGAGATTTCTAGTTTTTACACCATCAACAACCTCTATATTGTGGGAATCTACCAGACTAGCTGGTACTGAGTCCTTTGGTCTTTCTTTATTCGAGTCTCTTACTGTCTTTCAATGGGCCAGCGGTGTAGCCGGTACTGACTCTTTCAGGTTGGACTTCACAGACTCTCTATATTCCAGCATAGTCATCAGACTCGGAGCACAGGTGGTTGGACATCTATCAAAGGTTAGTGAGGGAACATTCCAATCAATAGACAGATTATGTAGGGAAAGAAAATCAAATCCAAGAAAAAGGGCATTAGTGGAAAGAGTAGTAACATAGGCCCTTGCGGGGAAAGAATGCCAAGTGCTTTTAGAATCACAAAATAAAATGGAGAGATTAACATAAGATGAGATATCTGTTTTGAAGTTTTGTGTGCCATCGGTGTTTTGTATGGAGATAGACTGGGATAGGGGTATTACAGGAAACTTATAATGTTCAACTAAACATGGGTTCCTCTGGAGTTGAGCAAAGCTTTCATCATGACGACTGAAGACTATTGGTAGTGTGGTAGTATATCTCTGTATGTATTGTAGTACAAGCAATATGTTGCATTTGACTTTTTGATATGATTTGAATTGAGCTAGTAAGATCTAGAGGATGATCTGTAGAATACCATCTACCCCTGTCTAGTCTGTACAGCTCAGTATAGCTCTGTATGGTGTATCTGTGGACTCTGTAGAGTCTGTACAGGGTAGTCTGTGCAGCTCTGTGGAGATAGGGGTAACTCTGCACAGTTCTGTGAAGCCAAGGGTTGGTTTGCTGATCTCGGAAGCTCTGCTGGTAGTCCGGAGGGTAGTCCAAACTTCAAAACAATTTCGAGAGGTTCAACCGGTGAAGAAAATGGAAGGAGGGGATTTATAAATAGAACTACAGGCCATAACGAAGTCTGGAGAATTTCTGTACAACAGTACAACTGCATTATTGATGCAGTAATTTTTTCTTTGTCTTTTGAATCGGAATTAAGTACACCTTGTTTATTGTCATCTTTAAGTGCCATGCCTGTAGATAGGGACACTGATCTAGAATTTTATCTACTGGAGAATAACAAATTGGTACAGAAGAATTCACAGGTACCTAATTTTTTGACCTTTTGCCGGTTGCTGACAACCTCTCTGTGGCCTTGAACTGGTCTCTCCAATACACTTCTGCTTCTTCGGACATATACTACTCTGTGATGGCAGACCAGACAGAGGGAGCTGCTTTCTGCTCCATTGTTCCACTTTGGTACGGGATCTCTATCCATTGACCATAGTGGTCTTGTACCCACATAGTAGTCCGGGCTTGGGGCACCGGTTGTCCTTGTGGCCTTGGCGGGCCGGAGTGCTTGTAGGGGTTCTTGGGACATTTGCATGAGATATGTCCCTTCTCTTTGCACAAATAGCATGTGCGATTGTCGATGTAGGCAGCATCGATTTCCATGGACTTGCCTAGTCCAGGGACAGTTTGTCTGCGCGGTGCATATCCAGCCGGACCTTTGTAGAAACTACTTTGTGGCCTTGCCTGCCATGGGGGAGAGGAGGATGCAGGCTGGGGCCCAGGCAGAGTCGGCAGTGGTCCAAGTCAGGCACCAAATGGCCAAGGTGCTCCAGTGCAGGTCTTAGGGGCCGGTCTCTCAGTGGCGACCTTTTCGAACTTACAGGCTAGTTTGATATATGCTTGTGTAAGCTCGGTGAATTGCTTCAGTTCGAGCTTCGTCCCGTGCATCTCATGGAAGTTGTAAATTTTGAATGAGACCACCTTTTTGAGCAAGCTGGAAGACTCCTTGTTGGTGATTTCAGCATCACTGGCCAACCGGACAAAATCCCGAATGAATTCATTGACCAGAGTCAATCCTTGTTGAAGCTGGAGTTCTGGTATGCCTCATGCATGTAACATTGGATCTGGAAATACTCCTTGAGTTCTTTGCAGAGAATGGTCCACTCCGGGTATTCGGACTCTTCTTTCTCTGCATATTTCTCGCTGAGGCGAGACCAAAGCATCGCTGCCTTGTCTCTCTTGTCGCCCTTCCTTGTGATTGCAAACAGATTGAGGTGGGCGAACCATAACCTGAACTTGGCCCAGTCTCTGTCCCATGGTCTGGAATCGGCGACCTTCTTTGCAGCAGAGGTGAACTGCTCAAGTTTGGTTTCAAAGTGTTCTTGCACTTCTTCCCAGGATGCCATGACAGATCCTAAGGATATCGTAGAAGAGATGGGGGAGTTTTTGGATGTGGTGGACAGTGTGGCAAGTGATACCAGTAGTCCAGGGTGGTCGGAGGGGTACTCACCATGGAAAAGACTGCACACTCCGGAGTAAGTCCTATAAAAGAAAACAAAGGGTCAGACGTCACGAGTGTCTGCATGTGTCAATAGGGGGAGCCCAGAAGGATGGATTCAATCTTGTCTCTAAGATCTAGCCTGCCAGCACTACAATTTTGCCAGAGGAATGTATTAACCTACGTGCATCACAGGTATCACACGCACCTGAAACCAATTACACTCGGTTTAAAGTGTGTGCTGACCCACTATGCACAGGGTAAGGTTTGATACTATTTCTGGCGGAATGGCAGTGTCCTCTCAAATGAGGTTTAAGCCTGTTCAACAAAGCGAACTGGATCGAGGGTTATACTAACCCAACACAGCATCTTTAGTCCGAGTTGCTATCTCGGATTGATCATGCAATCAACGGCTCTTAAGTGAGCAAGCAATTCCCTTAACTCTGGGATCCGAGTATGTTTGTGACAAGACACGGCGGTGATAACTCGGATAACGACGGCCTGGGAGCCACAAAGTGTATGAGTAGCTTTGACCTAATGAAGTAAACCGAAGTCCGGTCGGACTATCGGACTGTCACTCGGGGGCTACACCAACACTTGGAAAGAGGAGAAGAAGTGGAAGAACACAAAGAATTTTGGCTAGTATAAGCTCAAGAGGTCAAAGCTCCGACTTGAGTATTTATACAATAGGACTATTCTACATACAGGTGGACTACATGAGGCATTACCTACATACATTCCAAGTGACATCAGGTCTACATAATGATATAAGGGAGTGACTAGTAATGAAATGATAGTGGTGACACCATGGTAATGTAGTGATGTTGAGGGCTGAGGGTAGATCACCTGACCTTAGTCCGAGTGTCGGTAGGTCCAGACTCTGATCCTGGCTGTCGGTGATGTCAGACTATGCTCCGGACTGTGAACAGTTGGTCAGACTAGACCAGTGATTTACAACAGTAGGCAAACTTGAATCATTTGTAGATCAGCCAAATCAAGACATTGTCCTATGGTTATTAGACCCAAAATGATGATGTGATCATCGACTATCACATTGATTACATAAGCAACACACTTGACCGCAGACATGATCAAAAACTGCTAAAATCCAGATTTATTTGCAAAGTGTAGGCAAATTTGAACAATTCACAGATCAACCAAATCAAGATATTGACCTATAATTATCAGATCCAAAATAGAAGGATTTGTGCAGTTCCCACACTATTGATAAAAGATGTATTTCACACTTTTATTATTGCTGAAATCAAGTAGTAGCATGTACATTTCAATTGTCTGTAAATTAACCAAGTCAAGGAATTGCTACCTTCCATGACTTTGTCCACCCAAGCAATGTGAACCAACCAAGATGTAGTGAAGATCTAGCATTTATTAGCATAGTGTGCACAAACTTGATTTATTTGTAGATTGACAAAATTGAATTACCTTAACCACAGGAGATGTTTTATGTGGTAGGAAGAAGCCATCTGTGTAGAGTAATATGGACTTATTGACACATACAAAGATCCCTGCATTATATTGCCCATGTTATATAGAGATATCACCTGTTAGAAAAAGTTTGCAACAAAAGAAAACCACTCAGGCTCAATAAGAGTTTGGTTGCATTTTTGAAGATGCTCATTATGATGGACATCCAGGACGGCAACAGTCTGGAACACAAGACTCCTCCAAGGATGGACAGGCACAAGGTTTCAGTGAATTGAGATTTGCTGTCTTGTCTTTTGTTGACTTTTTGTGAAAACTGAAAAAAATATCCACTGTTTTCCCCACCTTGAGCTGGTATACTCTTTGAAGAACTAATGGTTTCAGGCAAACACAAAAACATGAGACTGAGCCTTGCCTTAGGAACAGGAAAAACAATCATGATTATAGCTCTCATCCTCGCAACTGCAACACAGCATGTGGACCCAGAGCAGTTCCCAGTCAACCAGTGACCAGCAATGACACCATTGGCATATCCCACTTCCCTTCTAAAGAGCATGCCCTTCTTCAGGATAGAGCAGGCTTGGGCCAGAAAGCTATCCAGTGGCTGCTAGCAGCTCTGCAGTTATGAAGGAATGATCACCAAGCAGTTGGTTGGTTTGTCCTTCTGGAAACACTTTGAAAATGTGTTTGGCTTTGTGGATCCTGATTGTGTCATCCAGGGTGTGCACCTCATTCCTGTGTTTCCAGAAGGACAAACCAATCAACTGCTTGGTGATCATTCCTTCATAACTGCAGAGCTGCTAGCAGCTATTGGATAGCTTTCTGGCCCAAGCCTGCCCTATCCTGAAGAAGAGCATGCTCTCTAGAAGGGAAGTGGGCATATGCCAATGGTGTCATTGCTGGTCACTGGTTGACTGGGAACTACTCTGGGTCCGCATGCTGTGTTGCAGTTGCAAGGATGAGAGCTATAATCATGATTGTTTTTCCTGTTCCTAAGGCAAGGCTTAGTCTCATGTTTGTGTGTTATGTGGATATCCTCCAAGGATGGACAGGCACAAGGTTTCAGTGCATTGAGATTTGCTGTCTTGTCTTTTGTTGACTCTTTGTGAAAAGCGAAAAAAATATCCACTGTTTTCCCCACCTTGAGCTGGTATACTCTATGAAGAACTAGGTACTATTGTTTCAGTCAAACACAAAAACATGAGACTGAGCCTTGCCTTAGGAACAGGAAAAACAATCATGATTATAGCTTTCATCCTTGCAGCTGCAACACAGCATGCAGACCCAGAGTAGTCCCCAGTCGACCAGTGACCAGCAATGACTCGGACACCATTGGCATATGCCCACTTCCCTTCTAGAGAACATGCCCTTGCTCAGAATAGGGCAGGCTTGGGCCAGAAAGATATCCAGTGGCTGCTAGCAACATGAGACTGAGCCCAAGGTTTAGGAACAGGAAAAACAATCATGATTATAGCTTTCATTCTTGCAGCTACAACACAGCATGCAGACCCAGAGCAGTCCCCAGTCAACCAGTGAACAGCAATGACACCATTGGCATATGCCCACTTTCCTTCTAGAGAGCATGCATCTACACAAATGTCTTCCTACCACATAAAACATCTCAAATGGAACCAGCCCAACCAACTGCTTGGTGATCATTCCTTCATAACTGCAGAGCTGCTAGACTGGATAGCTTTCTGGCCCAAGCCTTCCCTATTCTGAGCAAGGGCATGCTCTCTAGAAGGGAAGTGAGCATATGACAATGGTGTCATTGCTGGTCACTAGTTGACTGGGGACTGCTCTGGGTCCACATGCTGTGTTGCAGTTGCAAGGATGAGAGCTATAATCATGATTGTTTTTCCTGTTCCTAAACCTTGGGCTCAGTCTCATGTTGCTAGCAGCCACTGGATAGCTTTCTGGCCCAAGCCTGCCCTATTCTGAGCAAGGGCATGTTTTCTAGAAGGGAAGTGGGCATATGCCAATGGTGTCATTGCTGGTCACTGGCTCAAGATGGGGAAAACAGTGGATATTTTTTTCAGTTTTCACAAAGAGTCAACAAAAGACAAGACAGCAAATCTCAATGCACTTGAAACCTTGTGCCTGTCCATCCTTGGAGGATATCCACATTACTCTACACAGATTGCTTTTTCCTACCATATAAAACATCTTCTGTGGTCAAGGTAATGTTTGGGTAGAGAGTATACATGTTTTCACATTGGCAATCATGCCAACAAGAGATTTGTCTTTGAGTTAACTTGGTTTTTGAAGGTAACTGATTCTATACAGAGTCCCAGGGGAACACCAAACAATAAAAGAAAGTTGAGAGATGAGACTGCCTTCATTTAAATATCAGTAGTGCTGGTAAGAGTTCTCATTGTCACAGTGGTTGGTTGGACTAGTGTTGTCATTGGATGTGATCATGTGATCATTTCAGGTCTAATGACCATGAAACCAAGTTTGTGTACACTTTGCTAATAAATGCTAGATCTTCACTAGATCTTGGTTGGTTCATGTTGCTTGGATGGACAAAGTCATGGAAGGTGGACAAAGTCATGGAAGGTATCAATTCCTTGGATGCTGATTGCTTGAAAACATGGGACACATCTCTCTACATGTATTCTCCTGAACTTCATTACTTCAGCTTCATTACTGGGCTCTTTGATGGGTCACAAAAATGAGCATTTTTGACATTTTCAGTGTTTAGGACATAGAAACTAATATATTGTACATATAGTCAGGGCAACTTGATGGGACTCTGGGGGACATATAGATACAATCCTCCCATCATTCTAGAAATATTACAACTGGAATTGAAGCCAGGAAGAGTTGAAGAAGCCTTTCAGAAGCGTGGGAAATGGATCAAAAACATCGGAGACCTTCAAATGACATCATGAGCAGTACTGATGGCTTGAAAATATACATGAAACATCATCTTACTACATTATCCTGACTTCTATCACCTCACATAATTGTCTTGACTCTCACCAGGGTCTCAATTCACCATTTTCGAGATTTTCAGTATTGGAGAGATAGAAAATAGAACATTGCACATATGGTCAGGGCAACTCAATTGACCTCTGGTATACATATAGGTACAACTCTCTGATCAGTTTGAAGACATTCCAACCACATGTACAGCCAGGAGGGGTGAAACAACATGTTGACCAGCATGGGAAATCAATTGAAAACATTGGAGACTTTGAAAAACATGTCATTGTAAGCTCCACATTACATATCTGAGTATTATAAGTCATAGGATATGTTGATCCTATTTATGAAAGCATATGGTGACATATGCATATCATGATCTATACAACTACAATGCAAAAATTGTGAACATCCATACTAGACTGCACACTATGAATGAATCTCAATGTGAAAAGTGCATTCTGTAGGAGAAAAATAGAACATCAGTATCATGCATGTTTTGGATACAGACACATCATAGAAACATATTCCTCAACTTAAAATACCTTAATATGCATTGTGGAGCTCACAATGACATGTTTTCAAAGTCTCCGATTGTTACAAATCTCTTCATTTTCCACTTTTCAAGGTCACGTGACTTGCTTAGTCAGCATCACGTGACTACTAAAACACTTCATCTTTCGTTTCTCATTTTTCACCTTTCCGAGTCACGTGACTTGCACAGCCACAGGTCACATGACTGATTCTGGTAGCACCCGTTGAACACTTACCGAATTAGTTAGCACAGCTTATCCAGACCGGCCCTAAGCTGGTCTGTGCGCACATGTCAGTAGTATAAATACTTGAATGAAGCAACCGAACAAGCCAGTCTTGTTCTGGTTGGATTCCCTCCATCCTATACTTTTCCCCTCCCATTGTCTTAGTGCTTTTTGAGGTGCCATAGTCCTTGTTGGATCTAGGTTGCCTTCATAAGAACAAGACTACTTCTACTATCCCACCTCACCCCCAGTGAAAACAAACCATGCCCGGGTATGCCCGGTTATGGTTCCGTATGATTTTGACGTATAGGATTTGTTTTTCATACAGCGCCAGACGAAGACAGGTTTCTCTCATCGAATGAGAAACATTTGCATGGCGAAAACTTCCTCCGTCTGTAGTCATATGTTTTTCCGTGCAGGATCATAATACAGCAGATTTGGATGAGCGCTGTCCGTCGTCCCCATTGCTTTCCTTTTCTGCTCCCATATGCCATTAGCTGTAGTCCTACCTGCTCGTTTCTGCTCGTGTATGCTACTAGCTGTAGTCTTTCCCATTCATTTTCTGCTCCCGTATGCTACTAGCTGGTACTCCTACCGGCTCTTACGTGCACATTTTCTGCCCCGAAATGCTCTTGTATGTTGCTACTCTACAATACATACACATCCGTTTTCTGCCCTGAAATGTCCTCGTATGCTCCTACTCAGTACAGTGCATCCATTCCATTTTCTGCTCCCAAATGCCCTCGTCTTCTGGTATCAGCGGCACCAATACACCCCAAAACCATACACGCAAATGAAAAAAAAAAATACAGCAAAGTCCAGTCGAAAGCGTACGTGTGTGTCGTCACTGCGTTCGACACGTCGTCTAGGGTCGTCTTGTGTGATAGACTTGTTATGCGAATGTTGAATCCGTCTTGCCACTTAGTACAACGTTCCCTTGTAGGTATCTTCGT
>JBBPOR010000544.1:0-21028 GCA_038091555.1 Leccinum sublutescens | reverse complement strand
GTTTACGACGTTTCTTACGATGCGGCGCGTTCAATCAAGCGAAGGGCTCTCGTTCTCTTTTTTTTTTGTCATTTTCCTTTCCCCACACTCGTATACCCATCCGGTAATGCACCAGCCCGAGACCGGCTCGGGCAGGAAGGAAATATTAATATTTCCCAAGAGTCTCTCAAGGTCAAAGATGAAATAGAAGGAAGCTGAATGGGATCTAAAGGAAGAGAGAAGCCGCTCCTTGAGTGCCGTAACCCGCGGGTTTTCCGCACGGGCTCCAAGACTCTTTCTTCGGGGGAAAGGGAAGGGGAGGAACAGAAATAAAGAACCCGGGCGCGCACGTTCGCAGGGGCGGCTAATCCATCCGATGGTGTTTGGTCACTTGGTAGCAATCATTACGGTCGCCGTTCATTATACTACTATGGTCCCGTTTGTTTGAACGCCGTCGTCCGTTGCGACCACGTGTGGGAGTTGGACGGGATCACAGAGGATATGGGCGGGGTTCGAACAGTACCAACGAGGTGCCGAGCGATGCCGCGTAGTCAGAGGACTCGCTCGCTGTTCTTTCCAACATTCGTTCATTCGACCGAGTTTCCAACGTCATCGCACCATGTGAAGTATGCGTAATAACGAGTCCAACGATCTCAAAGGGACCCTCCACGATCCCGGCTCAAAGAAACCGTGGGGCACACGATGCATTGCATTGGTGATGATGGATCACTTTGATTTGAATTGCACCGGAAGGGCGCTCCAACGATCAGCAATCTCATTGAATGCATATGGGCGGGGTGGAGGTTTTGTACATAATGGAGACACTAAGATCGCCGTGGTGTGAGAAGCGGACGGTGGAGGCGTGAGTGAGTTGCTGTGAAAAAAAGTAAAAGGGAAGGCAGGTTTCATGAAACTTCGCTCCCCCCCCCCTCCCTCCCCGCGCGCGCGCGTTCGCACCGACTCATAGGTCCCTCGACTCTTCAAGGGTCCAACCCCATCCATCAAATCAATTGGCGGTTTTTCATTTGACAGGAGAAGGCCGTCCATACGTCCGTCTCCGTCACGTCCGTTTATTTGTTCGCGCGTTAGTGCCCCCTCGCTCGCATTCTTTCCCTTTTCTGCTCCGACGGAAGAGTGGTTTACCGTACATGAGCCTGGGTGACAATGTCACGATGTCGTGTCGTCCGTGCGAGAAAAAAAAGGGAGAGAGGGTCGTAGGTGACCGACGAACGCGGGGGGATCGCCTAGGCCAGTAAGTAAGGAACTCACTGGATCCACCTGAATCCATCACATTCATAATATCACGCAACAAGTGCACCGGGGTTCCCATCGATTGGCGGATTCGGTCGTACTGAAACCACGCTCGAGACGGATGTTCGTGGAGGCTAGAACCACATCGCTTGGCATGTGTGCCGTGCACAATGCGCACTCATGCCCGCGCCGTGCCGTGCCGTGCCGCTGCAAGTTCTGAGACGAAGGTTTGTCGCCGTGCTGTGCGGATTCGGACGTACACACCACATTATGGCCCGGGGGAAAGAACAGGGTAGTCTCGCGTCGACACACACACGGACGGCGTCAATACGAAGAGAACAGATTCGAGACTCTCGCGCGAATTCTCAGAGGCCCTGGCCCCGCTCTCGGCCAGGATCGAGCGCTCAGTCCGAGGTCGGGACCTTGTTCTTCTCTTCTACCACCCCCATATTACCATGTATACTACAACTATAGAACACATCTGCTGTACGCAATTTGGCGGTTTTTTCTTATTTTATCCACCGAATTTCCCTTGGAGCAGGGCCTTCTTCAATTTGCCAATATTGTTCCTGCTAGAATGTTTGGTTCTGGGAATCAGTTTTGATGGATGTCGAACATGGGCGAGGGCGCCTTGAGCGATATACGTTAGTGATGGTGATGGCGTTCCTTGACAGGCGCGGACGCGAACTAACGAGCGGAGGTGGGAATGCCACGCCTTGCTCTCTTTCTCTCCCTCCACTCTCGTTTTACATGTTTGGGACACGACCAACCCAAGTTTCTCGTCGTCGTCCTTCCCTTACGAACGTCTCCAGTCCCATCGCACGCCGATTCTCGAATGTCGTCACTTTTCCCCAGCACCCGTCTCCCCGCTCCCAAGCAGTGGCACTTCGGTTCTCAGACGCTGCGAGGTCGTGTACAACTCGTCCCGCTCCGGGGTAGATTGCGGACCCTGGTGGGCCGCGTACTAGAAAGAGCGACGAACGTGGATGCCTCGGCGTGAGAGACGGGAACGTCCTCTATCGTCGTCTCATCTTCCATCGCTCTCTCCCTCTGTTTCCCTTGTTTCAGGGATGGGCGTGGTGTCCCGTGTCTGCGAGCATACCAGAAGACCGTGGCCCCGAGCAACTGGGCAGCCACGCTCGAGGGAGCGAGCTCGCTGACGACCGTTCATTCGCAGGCCTACACATCGACTAGCTCTCACGAAACTCGGCTCTCGCTGGCTGGCTGGGCAACGCGGACGAGGGGGTATTACAACGCGGCTGTCGTTGTCGTCGTCATTGCTTCTGTCGCGAAGCGTCTTCTGTGCATCCTCGTTGGGTTCGTCGTGCACCCCGGGCCGATGACGCGTCGCTACTCGCCAAGTTGTTCCTTTGCCGGATGCGTCGCCGCCGTCTTGGTTCCCTTTCTCGCTTGTTTTTTCTTTTAGATCACTCCCGACGATTTCCCCGACGGCCATATTTAGGCGCGGTACCGCACGTCGTTTTTTTACCCACTGCGCCTGTAGCTAAACTTGTACCACTGTCCACAATGCACATCTGTGGCACCAGGAAATGGTGTGTATGTGTATGTGTATGTGTATAACAGTGTGTGTGGTGGAGGCAGGTGAGGCCAAGCCCAATCATGTGCCTCCCCCAGAAACGGAATCAAGGTTTCATTTGTAGGTTGCGCTCCCTTTTCCCTTTTTCGTGGCAAGAACGGGCGGTTGGTTGAGCCATCTGCTCACACGCGTGTAGTTTCGAATCGTGCAAGCCTGGGAGTCCGTCGTGTCTAATTACGCCTGAGAGAGAGCCGGCGAATAGAAAGGCGGTGGGCACGGGATTGAGTACGATCAGGTGGGCGGCGATGATGATATGATGAGCTCGGATAGGGAATTATAGAGTAAACTTTGGGGAGCATGCAGGACGGAGCACAGGATTTCTTTTTGATCGATCTCTCTCGTACCACACAACCCTGCAAACGTATGTAGCCCCCACCCCCCAAGTACAACAATATGTGGCTATTCTTGGGTTCGCGCAGCGTCATCCCTGGATGATCGATGATCATCATCCGTATCTCCACAATACATGAGTTATTATATATGTATACTCGCCGATGGGAATTTGGCACGTTTCGACTTTGAACTCGGAAGTTGTGTGTTGCATGTACGTGCACATCATCATCATTATTGCGTCATGGTGAATCTGGCAGGAAGCGCGTTCTTGCAGGCTAGTCCAACTGCGTGTACGTCGTATGGTATTTGGCCCTGTGAACGGGGGACCCGATACAACGGGCGGTGGAGGGGGCATTCTCTCCTGGAGTGTCGCAAGTTGGCCTCGTTTCAGCGTACGCCACTATCGGATATCGTCCGGGATGCGTTCACACGACGGGCTCGTAGGGACGTACTTACTTTGTATAGTATCGGAAGCTGAGGAGGGGGGGTAGAAGGGGTAGGTGGGCAGGTGCCTTCATAAAACGCAATGAACGTACGCGCGTGACGACTACTATGGAGATATACATATGTATGGGTTGTATCCATGTATCCGTCCCCCAACCCCTGGGTTGAAATGAATGAAACGTTTTGCAATTGCGCATGTATACTTTTTTTTTTTTCTCTCTTCCTCCTTCGCTGGCTTTGTCTCTTTTTGTTCAGATTGGTCGGCGATTGTCGCGTTCTGTCCTGTCTTGTCTTGATTGACTGGATATGGTTCGTGTTCAAAAACGTGCGCGCGCGAGGCTCAACCTAGGTCTTATAGGGAAAAAATGATGATCGAGACGACCCTGACAGGATCATATGAGAAGAAGACTCCTTGGGGAAAGTTTGCGGACGAGGTGGGTTTGACTGGTCGGATTGATGAGTCAAACGTAGCCGCATTCCTGGCAGTGCTAGAAAGTATGTAAGTATATGACATGGCATGGCATACTGACACGAACCGGACGACGTTATTAGTGTAAGCCTGGGACACGATGCTCACCTGTCCAGCCGATTGTTTTTTTTGGCCTTGCTGATCATGATTTTCCATTTATATAAAATCATGTTATTTATTCATTGACTTTTTCACTGAGACGGATGCCGCCTTGTGTTGTTGCAATTATATGTAGATCCATCCGATCAAGAAAGAAGTCGACGCGATTTGGTTAAAACGAGCTCGAAAAAAAACACGCTGACAGGCCTCACCTGTGGAGCACGCAGAATCTTTTAATATGTATTTTTTTCCCCTCTCTTTCATACCCACGAACGTATTCATATCGCTCGGCCACATCTTTGAGACTTGTCTGTGATCGGTTGACCGGTTGACTAGGTTGGCCGAAGCGAACAGTGGTTCATTGGGAAATATATCGTGGGTGACCGGTGAACGTCGGGTATTGAGCGGATTCGTCTTCAGTCCGAAGCGACGTGCCCTGCCAAGTTGAAAATCGCCAAGGTCGTGTCCGAAGCTTAGGGCGAGGCGAAGGTGGGGGATGCGTTAATGGATCGCCATGGTCACGAGGCGTTAAGTTGGATTGTGCGTCACCAGATATGATATGTTCTGGATGACACGACACGATAGGAATTAAGACATGTCAGGACTTGACGTGACACGATGCGCAGAGACGCGTTTGCTTGCCAACTGCGTTCACACGCGTCGCCGCCGGCGGTGGTATGGGATACATAAGAGATATTGATGGCATCGCTGCGCAGAAGCACGAGCACACGAGCACTTGTCGGCAGCACCTACGATTCTGAGGTCCAATTTATTATTAGCGCGCCCATTGTTCGAACTGCGGTGTTCTCGAACATCGTGAGTCGTGACGTTACCTGACCGCCGCCGGCCACCGAGGAACAGGAGGGTGCAAGGGGAGGAAGGTTCTTCTGAGAAGCATACCCCGTTGCTAGGTGTTCCAGGGGGAGACTGCGAGGATGAGCGCAACTAATGGTGATAGGCTTGGTGATTCTCACGAGAGGCGTTTGAGCGCGGGAGGCAAAGACCTGGCAAGGAATAGCGCAGTGCATAGGATGTATGAATATGGTTAGCTAGAACGTTCAAGAGGACCAAGGTAGATCTGCCGAGCTGGTACGACTCTCATGACACAGCTCGATTGGAAAACTTGTGGAGTGTCAATAAGTTTGCGCAGCACGGACTCTTTTCTTATTTTTTATTCCTTCCTTTTTTGACAAACCAACGAACTGGTTCGTGTGATTTTGAAGAGTTGCATTTCTAACTCGTCCACTCATTATTGATGCGTAATGACGTTTGCACCGAGTCAACGACGCTTTCTTCGGACACCAGACTCTCCTCACATACTCCCACTGAAAGCGACTGACGCGAGACACGGGTCGCGTTACTCCACTAGGCGGTGTACTCGGCTCCTCTTCTTTTTCATCTTCTCATTCGCAGCGTTACTCTGTTTGTTCCTCTACCGCTTCCATCGCCACTTTGGCTTGTCATTGCCGGGCGACGACTACGCAGACCACGCTCTCCCACCACTCTATGAAGCCTATCACGACTACGAGCGACGTCTGCCGCAGCACGACCTTTCGTTGCCTTTCCCAGAGGGGCGAGATGCCAAGTTTCTCTGGGTACCTAATCATGTCTCCGGTGAGCATCATCTCTTGCATCTTGCATCGTATTCTTCTCTGATCCTTGGGACCGCGGTTCGTCAGCATCAGGATGGGGAAACGTCATGCAGGAACTCATTTTCAACGCGATGCTGGCCTACGAGACGAATCGAGCGTGAGTCGCCATCAACCCACGACCCACCATCATGCTCCATTGTTTTTCTATAGTTTCGTCTTCGACAACTATACATGGGCACGCGATGGTCCAGAATACGCGGAGTTCAATGGCAAGCTAATTCCTGCCCGGATACCCCTTTCGGCGATCATCAGCGGTGCGTCGTGTGTCCTCTCTCATGTTTTAGTGCTGACGCTTCGACCGCGGGCCATAGGTCCTATAATTGGCTCCGCATTTCGTCCCGGGGATCCATCAGCTCGAGCCGTTCACAAGGACTACTTTAAACGAGTATGTCCGAATCCGACCGTCTTGGACAGCGATGCGGTCGTGAACGGATATATCAGATATGACGACAATATTCCTGCATCGCAGATATTCGACATGTGGGTCGAGAAGCTCAATTCTATCAATGACCCTTGTGTCGAAATCCAGTTAGATTCACCACAGCTGTTTGAGATATGGTGCGTCTTTGGACGTGGTGATGTCGCTCTTACGACAAGCTGATTGGATATATCATACCCCTTCCTCAGGCTATTCGGATCACAGCGTATCCTGTCGATGTGGCCCCGGCTTACCAAGTCACCGCTGCTGCGTGATTTCTCATGGTCTCCGCTCATTTTGGAGGCATTTGCCCGCAATGCACACCTTTTTGGGGCTAGCAGCAAGTCTTTCAAATACCTCCCATCCTATTTGCGGCCGTCATCGTCTCCGACCTCTAAGGAGCTGCACAACGTTGTTCCTATATTACCAGCAACAGAGATAGACCCGATCCCAGGCCTCCTCGTGTTACACATTCGAAGAGGTGATTTCTCCGACCATTGCTCACACCTTGCAAATTGGTCCTCGGGTTACAACGGGTTCAACAAATTCGCGGCCTTGCCGGATAAATTTCATCCTCCTCCTGACGGGGGAGCGGGGTATACGACCGAGGCGAACACACAGCTCTATCTTCAGCGATGTTTCCCGACAATCGAGCAGATCGTGAAGAAAGTACGCGAGGTGCTTATTAACCAGAAGAGTATATATGGTGGGACGAAGGAGCTCAAGAGGGTCTACGTCATGACGAACGGGGACAAGGCGTTTGTGGACGACCTGAAGGAGGCACTCGGGCGTATAAAGAGATGGGATTCGGTTACGAGCAGCCGGGATTTGCGACTTCGCTGGGAGGCAAAGCCGGTGGCACAATCGATGGACATGCTGGTCGGTCAGCGTGCGCAGGTGTTTATCGGGAATGGCGTACGTCATCTTGGTCCTTTGATCGTCATAGGACTGCGCTGACCCATACGCACCCTAGTTCTCGAGCCTGACCTCCAACGTGGTCATGTTCCGGATGCTGCGGGAGCTGCCGCCTGAAGACACCCGGTTTTGGTAACTCGATCTGAGTCTGGGCGATGTTTCGCGCGTGGGAGTAGCGTATCTTCTCTGGTAGTGCTACGGTGCTCTGCGATCTTTCATGGAACCACTCGACGACTTACGCCGTGCTTCCGGACGTTTCCGGACGTTTCCGTGCTTCCTGCACCCTTGCACTGGGCGCATGCCCGCTAAAAGGGTGTAGTCAGTACATATCCCCCGCGTGATGTGCTGGCGCGGCGTACCCCATTTATGTAGTATATACATACTTGTCCGCTATGGACTCTATTACTTGTGGTTGGTTGGAAGATCGGTGGAGCCGCTATCGTGGTACTAGTATATACGGCCTATCTTCGGACTGAATGTGATTCAATGAGACTCTTCGACGGTGATGACGTCTTAGTACCACGGTGTGTCGTGCGACTCGCGACGATGGCGTTGTTGTTGTCTATAACGGACAAGTTTTATTTTTGTTCGCTACTTCTCAGACTCACGAGGAGTTTGTGCGGAAGATCCTACGTAGGTTCAGAAGACTCTACTAGTAGAAAGTTTACAGCAGGCTCATGTAAGAAAAAGATAAGCATGTAGTTCCGCCGACCGACTTCTACTGCCACCTCATGATGTCTCCATTCTACGCTCGCGGGCTTTGCCCAAATCGATGTGATATTCGAACTTGACAATACATATCATCAGTGGGCGTCACTCTAACCCTGGAGTTACGCTCCTGGACTGAGAAAAGCAAGTTCATATCCCGAAATTGAAAGTAGTACGTGATGTAGTACGATGATAAGTTTTGATGGGCGATATTATTGCTGTACACATACGACCGCGTGAGAGAGGCACGAACTACAAGGTTTGGGTGGACACATGCATGTAATCGCATCACTAGAGCGACGTCCGTTGCGTTCGGTAACTTCGGTTTCATACCCCAACTTGTCAAATCATCTTGTACCGACCCGACCGACCGACCCGTGCCTGTAGCAGTTTTCCAATTTCCAACCACCCACATGCCAGTGATAATGAACTTGACATGTCTCCCCCTCCCCCTTCCCCCCATCCCATCAATCCCTGAATCACATCCGATCACTGGTTCCGTTCAGGTTCGGCAGCACATAACGTCCATCGTTTGGCGAACCTTTACTGTACGATTCACGATCCGCCCGCGCCGAGACTCTTTCCTGGCGGCCCGGTGACGGTCATCTGGGCGCACTGCGTAGTCTGTGTGTAGTCCGATGCAAGCGGTGATCGTAATACACGTCCGGTCATCGTGCGAATCGCGGGTGTGTCGATTTGACCCTGACGTCACGGTTTTTGGCTTCCGTGCTTTTTGCTTTTTGCTGTTTGCTTTTTTCTCTTTGTACCTATGACTTCAAGTTTCCCTTGAGTCTTGGCATCGAACGGGTCGGTGTGTCGTTTGCTGATTATTATAGCCTCTGACATAGCACTAGAATCCTTTCATCTTCCTTAGTTTGTCTTTTGTGATCGCGTTCTCTCAAACTTCTGACTGCCACCCTGATGCGCGCGCGGTCCGCCATCAACCGAACCGACGATCAATTTGTGGATACATATGGACAGGCATCTCGAGTCCTACGTACAGTCTCGTTCGCTGATCTCTACTGCCACACACTGGCACCCTGAGTTCCAATGAACCTTGGTTACAAGTCCGCGTCTACAATTTTTAGGGACCCTTGGATCTTATGATCAGTCCGGACCGGTAGGGCTGATGCTACTTGAAATGTGAAACAAAACTGTATCCCTTATCCCTTATCCATATCCATATTGCTCCTCCCTATCCCTATCCTCTATTCAATCGGGTCCCGTCAAGGACTCGATCGAATGTGTGCCTCGCGGGTGCGTGGTACATATTGGTGGTACGGTCCCACGTCATATGGTCAGGGCGGCTCATCGAGCAGCGGGCTTTCGCGTCGTGCGTTGATAGTTTGGCGGTTGGCGGTTGGAAGGGTTGATTTCGCACAGGGTCACATCTGACGAATTCGGAAAGTTTTGGCCAGCAGAGAAAGTTCCCGGCTGTCGAGCGCCGCGGTCCATGTAGGGGTCGAACTATACATGCAACAATGCGATGAGAATACGGAACCGGGGGTGTGCATTGTCTTTGCCAGACGTGGTGAGGTTTAAAGTTCCCGATATACTTGTTTGTTGTTTTGGTTTTCCGCCGATGCGTCCGCCGCTATCGGTGTGATTCCCGTACCAGACAAGGCCGTCGGGAAAACTACGGAAGGAGGGAGGGAGGGGGGTCAATTCAGAACGGACGAACTTTGATATATTTATCGACTTACTACCCACCTGCGGGACCGAATTATCAAAGGAACGTTCGGGTGGAGGGAGATCTAAACGGCGTCGGCATGATCGTAGGCTAAAGACGTTCAGGGGAGCTCTCCCGCGCTCTCGCGCTCCCGGGTTGTCTGCGTTTCTTATCGTCGCCCTGTGAGTTTCTGACGGATCACGGGGCTCGTGCAGTGGGTATCCGAGTCCAATTACACCGAGTCGGCTGACGGTGGCCCTCTTGTTCTCGCAATGCGGCAGTGCTTTCCCTTGCTCACGTCGTGAACAAGGGAGTGGTGAGAGCACCCCGTCGTCAACGGTCTCTAAAGCGGTATCCGCGAGCAGGTGATTGGCCGGACCTAGCATAGATCTTGAGGGACCGTTGATAACCTCCATGAGGAACGGCTCGCGAAAGAGGAACGTCGCCGGTGATCTAGAAATGCGTACTGAGGCGCTGTCCCACATGTGCATTCCTGACATGACATGAGCTGGAGCCAATCCGGAGACCGGGGAATGTTGCGGGGTGGGAAAGAAAGACTAGCCCTAGCAGCACCACATTTGTTTCATGTGGACCGATGTCTTGGATGGCGGAGTGGATGGTTGATTTTCCTCTCTGGGGGTGGTTCAAGCGTGCCAAGAACCCGACGGTTGGGGGTATGAGGACTGTACGTGTCGGTGATAAGATAATGACCATGAACGGCGAGTGCCTGGTGACTTGACGTGTGTAGTAGGGGGGTTCTACAATACATACCACACTTTTTTCCACGGGGACACGTCCCTAGGTTGCACGTGCAACAACGTTGACGAAAGCGTTCCATCACGAGTCGTTTCGTTCCGTCCTATCAGATCAAAGGGCCCACCAACCTGCCTGCAGGGTCAACAAAGTCCTGTTCTTTGCAATTTTCCAATGACATTTACCGTGACGTAAGGTGGCGGCCAGTCTGGCATCATCGAATTCAATTGGCATGGCGTTGCACGAACGCATTACAATAGTGCTGTCACTTTTTTTTTTCAAATCAGATATATGATTATACGGTATGACATCGAGAGGGGCGACGGAGCGTGAACCAACCTCGTGGATCACGGGAAGTACTTGAAAAGGCTCACGATTCGTGGACTGACATTGAACCTTCGGTGGCCCTGCAAGACTCAACATCATGGTGGTGGGATCGGAAGAAGGTCGGCGTTATCAAAGGGAGGAGACCGAGGTGAGGAATGGACCATGCCGTGTACAACGGCAGGCATATTTTCGTGAGGTGGGTCGAGTTTTTTTTTTGTTTGTAGGATTTCTGGTACCATGAGCGGACGAGCCCATCAGTCAGAATACGCATTGCTGACTTCGGACCGAAGCAGCAATATTAAAATGCCTGTACTAATTCCCGTGTTTGTGGGATGAACTGTACACGAACGGACGAGATCAGTCAGAACGTTCTCCTACGTACTACGCACTTCTGTTGGATTCGAACCGCAGCGACAATGCCCGCGTTTCCAATAGCATGTTCTGGTGTTTGTGGGATTCCCGGTACCATGAACGGATGATCAGTCAGAAGGTGACTGATGACGACGGTGATGACCAACGTGGCGTGGAAGAGCGTGGGTACGCCGACACCCGCAAAGGTAAATCTCCTCTGCAGGATGTCTAAGCCGACTCCAACTTGTCCCGAACGTCGACAGGCACGTTGTCCACGAACGCTGGGTATAAAACAAACGAACAAGTAGCTGTTTGACATCGTGAACATCCCAGAAATTCCTTCAGTACCAAGTTGGCGCTAAACAGACTCATCTCCGCCACATCGCACAGCCGCCACCGCCTCAACATCCGATCTCCAGCTCGTTACGCAACTTCTACAAACGCGATCATGGTCTCAGACAATGGTGTTCGAATCGTCCCCCGCCGCAGCAACGAACGCGGTCAAGCAGACCACGGCTGGTTGAAGACCTTTCACACGTTCTCGTTCGCCAGGCGAGTTGCCGTTGATTACCGATGTCGAAGTGTTTCCTTATCCAGCAACCCCTGTAGTTATCATGACAGCAAATATGAGTCGTTTGGCTCTCTTCGCGTCATTAATGAGGACCGCGTCGCCGCCCACACGGGGTTCGGCACGCACAGTCATCAACTCTATGAAATATTCTCCTATATCGTCGGAGGCTCACTCGAGCAGTGAGTATCTCTTGCAGCGTAGATATTGGAACTTGTCCTTACCTTCCTCTCAGCAAAGACTCGATGGGAAATACAGAAGTCCTTTCCCGTGGTGCCCTTCAAATGACGTCCACGGGTACGGGCATTGCGCATTCCGAGAAGTCGCACGGAGGAAACGACGTCCATTTCTGCCAGATCTGGGCCTCGCCTCGCGCTGGAGCAGGACGAGGCAAGCCTGCTTACTTCACGAGGTGTGTTTACATTTGAGCTGCTTCTCGAACTCCCAAACCCTTAATATATTCTCTCTCCCTCGCGTACAGGTATTTCACGGACGAAGAGAAGAAGAACCGTTTCGTCCCCGTTGTTGCCCCTGACACTGCTCCAGACGTCTCCCTGGGCAGGGAAGACAGAGGGCCTGCTCCTATCCGCTCAGACCTCTGGATGTACGCCTCGCTCATCCATCCTGGCATCTCGCTCGTGCACACCCCCATCGGAAATGGCCGGACCAAGAAGGGATATATTCACGTGATCCAGACGTCGGGATATAACCCAGGCCCAGCCAAGGGAGCCACGATCAAGATCGGTGCGCAGGGCGACGGGCCACAGGTTGAGTTGCGGGAGGGGGACGGTGCGTATCTGACATACGAGCCAGGAGCCGAACTCCGGCTCGAGAACGACGGTAAGGACATTGCGGAGGTCCTGCTCTTCGATCTTGAGTGAGCGCGCGCGCGGGCGGGGGTCGGAGTGACATACATGCCTACTGTTCGCGTTCGCGGCGCATGGTCTTGCTGTTCGCGGCAATTCGAGCTATGTAATTTGTTTTGTTTTGCCTATTTTCTTACTCTTTTTTTTTCGCACTGTAATATTGCAATTTGTACGGGTCATCGTGGATGATCATCTTTTCATCCTAACAATCCGGGCGTTTTTGATCAGGGTTGGTCGCGCGTTTAATTTATGTAATTTAATCTCTAGTTTCTTTGTTCTTTGTTCTTTTATTTTATTTTCCCTTTACCTATTCTATCGCTTTTTTATACGTAAACGGCACCGTCGGACAGGCTTCCTTTTTTTCTCGCTGGCAGAGCACGAGTTAAACGTTTTTCGGTCAGGTAAATCCGACTTTGTTAAGTCTGTACGCCCATGTTTGATGTGACAATTGAATGTACAACGACACACGCTGCAGCGCCGTACGCCCAATACCACGAAGCGAAATAGAAAAGGAAGTGTAAAACGTTCCCGCTGACCGAACATCGATGATCGAGCAATCAAAGCCGGCGCGCGTTATTCTTCAGGGACGCACTAGGATCGAATTTTTCTCTCGCCCTTCCGCTCACCCGGGGTAATATTCAGCAGAAAGGGATGAGGGTGTGGGGGAAAGAGGGAACGGGAGAACGGGGCGATTGAAATTACAACTGAATTGAACTCACGGCAGGGCGTACGTTTTGTGTGCATGTTGCGCGCGAGCGAGTAAGCACCTTGTCGTGTGACCCGGGTTGGGAAAGCGTGAGGCTACCAAGTCATGGACGCAAAGGGGGAACACGAGTCTATTTTTTTTTTCAAAGAATTTTTATGTCTCCTTTGAAAGATCTGACAGGTTCGTAGGTAAGTACATAGTCGATCGGTTTCCGCTCAGCTGTCTGTCGGGATAGTCGGCTAGCTATCGCGAGTGTCGCTGAGTATGTCGCTGAGTCTCCGCCATCGTCTTACTGTGTATGTATGAAAGAAGAAACGGGGTTGGACAGGAGGGGAGGAGGGCGTAGCTACTGAGAAGGAACACGCGCATGCAACGACAAAGGGACGACAGGGGGGTTATTCGGAAAGCCGGATGTTCTTTGGGGCTCATTCATTTACCCTGCCCGAGAGGGCTACAAGCTGTCCGATCACCCTGCCAGTGCTGAAAACTCGAGGACATTGACGTCGCCCTACTCCAGTGGGGTGGGAAGAGCGACGGTTGATCGATGATCCAAGGACGGTATTGGTTGATGATAACGTTGGTGATTGAGTTTGCGATAGAAGAAGGGGGGTGGCAGCAATGAGAAATAAGAGGAACAAGAACATGCAAACAAAGGCGAAACGAAAACGAAAGATCGGGAGATAGCTGTCAACGGCACATGGAGGGTTCGCTCAAGGCGTGTTGAAAGTGGAGGCGAGCAAGGAGTACCACTAGGGTTGGTTCGTCCTGTCCGACTATCCCAGACACTCCATACCCTGGTGGACAGTAGTCATGAATCAAGATGAGGAAACCCACACGACAGATAGGGAACTCGATAAGGATCGTATTCGGGAGACGAACTGAATTATTGTCCGTGTGTGGAGGAACAAAGTGTCCACGGTATCCGCATCTATTCGCTTCGAGGTCCGTAATCGAGAGCATGTCTAAGCGGGGGAATCTGTAGACTCGTCCGCACAATCTGAGCATGTCACCAAGTCCGAATGTGGAGTAACACCCCCGGATGAGAATTGGAGACATGGCAACGTGCTGACTTCTATTCCAAGATTATATGAAAGGAAGAGCCATCGTGTTTGATAATGAATCGAATGTGTCTGCAGTTGTTGACAAGAATTGAATCGAATCGAATATTCGACGGTGCTAGAACACGACCGAATGTCGTTCTGTCAGGGTTGGTGTTGAGGATGGCATCTGTGACGGAAGAATCAATTCAATACTCCATGATGGCAGCAGGGCTGGAGGTCAACAAAGGGTTACGGTCAGAACCAACAAATAAGGTCTGTTTGATGACATGAAACGGTTCTGGCTATATGATCATAATCTACAACAATCAGTTATCGATTTACGGACAAGCTCAATACCAAACTTTAAGCCCTTAGAAGGGCAAGCGGTGATGATCGGCGATAAACATGTTGGTGCAGCACGATGTATAGCATTCCTCATCTGCCCAATACGGTCTCGACCGGCGCCTCCTAGTTGGTCAGCTTTCGTGATGATCGCTTGTAACGTGAACTTCGTTCCGCCAGATTGTTGGAATTGAGTGTCTAATTCTGCCAACATGGCTTCGTCTGTGGCCCTTACGCCATGAGGGGCGGAAAGCAAAATGTATACTCTTCGCAGTCTAGTGTAAATCTAGTTAATAGATGTCGTACATATGTTGACAGTTCGTTACTCACTCCTCGCGACTTGTCACATAGTGATGGAACAAATCACCCCATTCCGAGCGGCCTCGTGAACCGTATCCAGGGGTGTCCACTACAACCAGCTTACCGGGGTGGGGGCCAACTCTGAAGAAGTTCAAAGCTTGGGTGCGACCCTGTGATACGATAAATTGACAGCACAACAGGAAGGACGGGTACTAACAGCCTTCTTGCTTGTAAAGAGCAGATCTTTCCGCCCGAGGACGGCATTAAGCAACGATGATTTTCCTGCATTCGCTCTGCCTGGCAGAAAATTTGACAATCGAGTAGGGACTCTGTAGATTGCAACTGCTTACCGGTCACAATCACCTTTTGGAGAGAGGATTAGATTAACGTACAAGATTTGTATTAACTCACTTCTGGCAATCGATTGAATCGCAGAAACGAATTCACGTCCGTGACAGAGGCGAGAAACTCAGCGGAACCGGAGGATTGAAATATCGTCTTTGAGCTCGTAGAGCTTTTCCTCGACAAAGAAAAAGAATACTGCGTTACACTCGGTGTTATTCGATGTGTTTTGCGGAACAGCAGTCGCGACATTACATCGAAATCCTAGATATTTGGTTCAATGCAGGCTCTTCCCGAGTCAGCCAAGTTGTTTGTCTTTGTTAGTTCTCAAAGCCATTGCCAAACATGCCTAAACTCGTCCCAAACCTGTTGATCGGTCACATCTGCAACTTACTTATTCATAAGCCTTTTTTTGCATAATGGACCCACTGGCTGAAATGGATGAATCAACAACAGATGATGATAACGCCTCCCAGACCACGGAAGACGACCCTCAAGTTCCCGATAACCCTCCTGCTGTCCTTGTCCCACCTCCACCGGTACCACCAGTGCAACCGCCCGCCCAGGTCGTTCAAGCTTCCTCGACCCCTCGCGAGCGGCCAAATTATCAGCTTAGACATACACTTCGTGGACACACCCAGTCCATATCAGCCGTCAAGTTTAGCCCAGACGGCACACTTCTCGCGTCTTGCGGTATGCCCCATCTCATATGCATATCCTTTAGAGACTCAGATGGGATATACATACATACAGCCGCTGACAACGTGATCAAAATATGGTCGCCGTTCACCGGCGAACTCATACGCAACTTGAATGGTCATACCAAGGGACTCTCTGACATCGCATGGTCCACAGATGGCACGTACCTAGCGTCCGCATCGGACGACGCGACCATACGAATATGGAACGTAGACACTGTGCGTTCGTCATCACGATATAACGTGTCTCCGGAAACACACGGTACAAGCTTTAGGGCCTCACCACGAAACACCTGCGCGGCCATACGAGCTTTGTGTTTTGCGTAAATTATAGCGTCGCGTCCGATCTTCTTGTATCCGGAGGTTGCGACGGAGACGTTCGGGTATGGAACGTTGCGAGAGGTCAGCCTTCGCGCCTTTTATCGATCACTTCAATCTTACCCCTCTCTCTACCCACGCAGGCAAGTGCACGAAGACGTTGAACGGTCACATGGATTATGTGACCGCCGTACATTTCAACCGAGATGCAACTCTCGTCGTTTCGTGTGGGCTGGACGGGTTAATGTACGTCAGCTTCCACTTTTCATTTCCGGATCCCCACTCAACCTGGCTCGGTTAGTCGGATATGGAACACCACCACGGGACAATGTCTCAAGACACTGACCGAGGGAAACGACGCGATATGGTAACTTCATTCTTCTCTCCCTTGTGCAAAGCCAGTCTTGCTTGACTTTTTTTTTGCGTACGTGTGCCAGCCAGCACGTCCAGTTCTCTCCCAACTCGAAATACATACTGTCCACGGCACACGACAGCGCAATCCGCCTCTGGGACTACCACACCTCCCGATGTCTGAAAACGTACATGGGCCACAGAAACGAAAAATACTGCATCGCGGCCTGCTTCAGCGTCACGGGCGGAAAATGGATCGTGTCCGGCAGCGAGGACAACAAGGTATACATCTGGGACCTACAGAGCCGCGAAGTCGCACAGACGTTGGAAGCACATGGTGGTACGTAGGATTGACTTTTGATGTTCCCTCTGAGTTCGTGTGTTCAAGATTTTCCAGGTGTCGTTGTAGCTGTCGCTGTAAGTTATAAATTACACTCATAACTGAACATTTCTCTGATCATGCTCCCCGCAGACTCATCCCCACCAAAATATGATAGCGTCCGGCTCGATAGAGCCAGACATTACGATTCGAATATGGTCAGAGCGAGGGCCACCTACTTGAAATATCTTTTGTGGATTTAGCGGGCTTCCTGAGGCGATCCTTCATCACTATATTCTGTTTCCCGTTATCTATAACCCTTGCGCGCCGCGCGATTGATACAATTGTAAAAACAGTGCCGTGTTGTACAAGCACATGGAGAAGCCCTGCAAAGGCGCCTTTGCGCCGTGATTCCCACCACCTACACGGGCTTCGCATTCACAAGATCTTTGGTGGAAAAATCATGGACGACGTTAAAACAAAGCCCTTTAGCACGCGAAGAGAAACTGCTCACCTTTGGCGACTTCCTTGTCTGCATCCGTGAGTCCGGAATCATGTGCCTCCAGGAAAGCGTCGACCTCATCCATCACTTGGTCGTCGTCCTCCCCGTGGACTATATCTAGGTCACTATCGTCGTCATCATCGTCATCGTCTCCCACATCGTCGATCGCGAATGGCGTCCTCTCCATCAGCGCCGCGTTAACCGCCTTGACGTGTGGCATGGGAGAGAACGTTGACGACAACGCCGAACCAGGGCCCTTCTCCTGCGCGACCATGGCGTCGACAGTGAGCGCCGACGAGGAATCATGGATCCATAACTTCTCCTCTAGCAGAGTGTCCGAACTGTTAGATACAAAGGTCGACTTGGACGAAGACGTGACCAGGGACTCGCGCGCCTTGGGTTCCTCCAGCTTCGTATACCGCCCGATCCTAGGCCGGTAGACGACCTGATGCTTGCCGATTGTCTTTCCGAGCTCGTCACTGAGTTTGTGGAATATCTTCTTGTTGTCCTCGGTCGCGATGTTGGACCATAGGTCTTCGAGGAAACCTCCGCTCGAAGTGGGCAATTCCAGGTCCGGGACGGACTCCAGCTTGAATGATGCTGACAAGTCAGTTTCGAAGAACGACTCCAATATTTCATCAGCCAAGAGTGGAAATGTGACAACTAACTTGCTTCTGCAACGAACCGCTCATACAGCCAAAATTTTGCACTGACCGACTCACCGCCCTCTCAAGATCTCATCGCTTACTAATACGGTAGAATTGAGTTCGAACCGCCTGTCGTGTCCCGTCGTCGCCGCTCTCGAATTCAACGTCCCCTTGAACTGGTGGCAAACTTGGTGACATGCACCATCAAGAGTTACAAGTGCTCTCGGTTGATTCCGAACGTGAGTCCTGTCAAACTCTTCACCCACACCTGTTTCGACATGATCCGAATGTTCTTCATCAGTTGGTTGTTATCCGGTTAGTTCCTAGACGTGATTCCATCCTGACATGTATTTAAGTCAGGCGCACGTACTTGATGGTATGTGTGCTCCTCTACATTTGCTCCCCAATGCTCTTCAAGCTGATCACAACCGTTGCCGTCACAGTGGCTGTTTTCATTCTGGCCGCCCAAGCACCTAATCTTAGGGGGAGAAATGATCGTATAGCCATACCACTCACGAAACGTTCCGATACTGATGCGCACGAATTTCATGCTACATCACATAACGCGTAAATCGACCTGTGATGTCCTCAGGCATTGTTTTTACTCACACGTTTTTAGCAAGATCATTCGTGGGCCAAGTGGCATAGATGGTTCCGATAGGAACGAGGGAACGCCGCATCCTTCTGTTGTGGAACGGGATGGGCACGGAGCCGGCATTGCTTTGACACAATACGAAGATATAATGTGGTATGGGACCATTTTGATCGGCACTCCTCCCAAATCCTTCACTGGTAAGTTTCTCCGTGCATTCGTGACACCCACTTACTCTAGTCTGCACCTCAGTCCAGTTAAATACCGGTTTCGGGTAAGTTTTCCGTCAGTACCATCCACTCTCTCGTCTTATTCGACCCAGCGATCTTTTTATTCCAGCCTCAACCGGTGATGAGAACTGCAGAAGCCACCCTGATCTTTGGGATCCCGCATCGCCCCACACCACCAGCGTGGACCTCGAAATAGATTTTGTGACAGCATTTGATGATGGTAGGACTGCCTATGGTAAACAATACACGGACAATGTAACCATTGCTGGTTTTACCGTATGTTTTTACTCTTTGCAAACATCATCACTTCCGACCGATGAATAGGCAGACGTTCAGACCATCGGTGTCGCAACAACATACTCTTCAAATATGGGAGCATCTGAGTTTCCTGCAGATGGTGTATTGGGATTGGCTCTCCCGTCTTGGTCATATTTTCATGGCCAGAGCCCTCTATTTCACACGCTTTTCAATACAGGAAAGCTGTCTCGACCAGTGTTTTCACTCAAGCTCTCCTCTTCTGGAGGCGAGCTGTACGTCGGTGGAGTGAACGAGAGGCTTTACATTCCTGGCACCCTCTTCTTTATCCCTGTAACACATCCGGCGGTGGTGAGCACAAACGCCAGGCGGTATGGATGCATACTTAGATTTTCCTTCCAGGGTCTCTGGGCGCTGACGATAGATAACATTAAAGTCAACGGAGAGATAGTTCTGACCGATGTACCCGCCATCATTGATACTGGTTCCAACCTCATTATTGGTGATTCACATCAAGTTTTCACCGTGCACAACGCGGCCCGCGGTAGGCCGTACGAGGGCGGGGGTGGTTATTACACCTGTGAGTTTCGATCGATTTTGGTACTTTTGATTGACTCCCTGTAGTCCCATGCGCGTCTTTTCCCTCCATGATTTTTACTATTGGTGGAAGGCCGTTTCTCATGCCTGCCATGGTCCTCAACAAGGGACGGGTTGAGTATCGGTCGCGATCTTGCTTTAGCGGAATTGTGTCCATGGAGAATAATAGTGAGATTCTTCTGATCATCTTTTCCTCTTCCAATGATGACTGTGACTAGATTTCTGGACCATGGGGACCATCTTCCTCGAGCAGTTCTATACCGTGTTTGATTTTAACAGCCAGTCACCACGAATTGGATTCGCAAAGCTGTGGACACATTTGTAATGCTCGATACATACTACATACATAGTAGTGGTTTTTTTCGGCACAAGAGTTCTGATTGTAGAGTTACGACCTGCCACCACCCTACCAATATCATTCTGTATCATCATACTCAACATCCTTGAGCTCGTCCTCTTCCGAGGAGGGGTCGCAAATCTGTGACCCCAAGCATGAATAACAAAATGTCACCTTGCAGCAACTAATGTGCAGAAAAAATGTCCTGGTAACTTGGGCTACAGAAGTCTGGGATCGGTCGACAAGATCCGATGTTGTTTGACATTGTCGAACCTCGGTTGGTTTATAATCTAGAGATCCACTCAATTCTGATCGCCGTTTTGTTACTAGGCACCCTTGTAACGAGAAACCGTCGGTGGTGTCAGACATCGGACTCCGGCTTTCGGAAGGTATCCGTAATCCCAGACCTCTTAAATTGGAACAACAACTTGTGTCGACACGCGAAGCTATCTCGCGAACAATCACTGTTGATTCAACCAACTTTTTCAAAGCTGTTGAGGGTGTTCGCGCATGTTCGATGTGACAATCGAACGTACAACGACACACGCTGCGGCGCCGTACGACCAATCCCACGAAGCGAAATAGAAAAGGAAGTGTAAACCGTTCCCGCTGACCGAACATCGATGATCGAGCAATCAAAGCCGGCGCGCGTTATTCTTCAGGGACGCACTAGGATCGAATTTTTCCCTGCTTCAGTGTCACGGGCGGAAAATGGATCGTGTCTGTGCTGACTCTGGCAGCGAGGACAACAAGGTGTACATCTGGGACCTACAGAGCCGCGAAGTCGCACAGACGTTGGAAGCACATGGTGGTACGTAGGATTCGCTTTTGATGTTCCCTCTGAGTTCGTGTGTTCAAGATTTTCCAGGGGTCGTTGTAGCTGTCGCTGTAAGTTGTAAATTGCACTCATAACTGGACATTATTCAGATCATGCTCCCCGCAGACTCATCCCCACCAAAATATGATAGCGTCCGGCTCGATAGAGCCAGACATTACGATTCGAATATGGTCAGAGCGAGGGCCACCTACTTGAAATATCTTTTGTGGATTTAG
>JBBPOR010000543.1:0-21033 GCA_038091555.1 Leccinum sublutescens | reverse complement strand
AATTGCGCCGCCTGGGTGTCCCGCCCCTTCCGTCGACAGGAAACCGCGGAGCTTCGCATGGGGATGCTGAGGAGGGTAAAGGAGATGGACGTCGCGACACCGTCGCGCAGCCTCAGGAGGTCGAGCAGGGTGCCGGTAAGTCGTCTTCGCTCTCTCGTCGTATTGCTGACGAGCATAGAAAATGCAGAAAAGATTCGGCGGACTACCCGACGTAAATTGAAGGTCGAGTATGCTGATGAGGTGTGCGCCCTGCGGGATAGTGATGCCCGCGTCAAGATGCGCCTCGAACTCGACTCTCGAGTGGAAGCACTAGGTCAGATTTATTTCACCTGCCGTCTCACATCGTTTCGATTCAGTCTGCTACCTTAGACATCGCGGGCATGGATCGGGAGAGGGCCATTCTGGGAAAGGATCAATTCGTCTTAGAAGACGAGACGTTCCTCTCGGGTATGTCGCCAGTTAACCCCCATGCGCAACTTACTGATCGAAATGCAGATGCAGCCGCGGCAAGGAAGTTTCACCTGGATCTTCCGCATCCTTGCGCCGCTCGCCCTGATGAGATCCTAGACGGACCAGTCGAAACCGCGTTATTCGCGTATGATGAGGCCATGGAAATTATTTGGAAGCGCCGCAGAGAGGCAAGGGAGCGGATCAAGGGACATCTGGCGGAATTAGATCGAATCGAAAAAGGGCGGAAAGCATTAGACGACGGGGCGGGTTGGCTCGGCGGTTCGCATCATTTCCTGGACCCTTTAGCCTAGGGACAGGGGGCCAGGTTGGAGGGGGGGGGAAACTCGTGTTCAACCGGTCCCGGTCCCGGGATCCGTTTGGCAGCGGCGTGTGTAGATTACCTAGCATTCACAAGCCCTCACCCCTGGACCCACACGCCGTATCCACCACTATCTTCACTGCCAATGGCAAGCACGTATTGAGCGGGGTCACGACAGGATGATGTGACGGACCTGGGGTTGGCACAGAAATTTAAGCGGCAGGGGATTCGACAATCACGTATTTATCAGGAGTATCCCCGCCGGCACACTGGCAGGCAAGCAACTCGTCGGCCCGGTTCGGATCTCTCCGGACGCCCGCTATCTCGCCACTGCGACCGGAACGTCAATCGGAATCTTTGACAGCGACGACGGCCAACAATTGCATCCCGTGCTCATTCGTGCGGGACGTCTCCTCACCACTTGCCTGGTCAGCCGATGGTTGTCAAATTTAAGCTGCCTCCCAGCCGTCCAACGAAGCCAAGTGTATTGACTCATCCCCAGGGTCATTGCTCAGTACATGGCCTCTTCCTACTGGTGGCGGTTCCATGTGGCTCTCTTCTATCGCAGCATCGTCCCACAAAAAGTTCATTGCCGTTACCAGAAGCACCTCGCTGTCTTTTCAGGATGCCTCGACATGCAAGCAAATTGGTCCCATAATCAATCACGCCAGTGCTGTCTACTCCGTGACGCTCTCCCCCGATAACGCCTACGTTGTCACCGGTGAAATATACGGGAAAGTCACCGCGAGGAGTCTTCTCGGTGTCCTTCCAGACTCGTACCTTACAGGAGATGTGAGTGATTCTATTGCTAACCGTTGGCGAATCTTAAAGCGTGACCATTGTTTCCTCAGCGTCGTGAGTGTGTCAAACCACGTTTATTTCGCCACTTCTGATCCGTTGGTATCAGAATTTCCACTCATGCAGATCAGCGAAGAGACACTTGAAGCTTGGAATCAAGGCGACTTGACTCGCACCGAACAAGTCCTGACAGTGAAGATTTCAGATGTTCAAGATCCTTCTCGTCATTCGCAGTGCCTCGCTCACCGGTCCCTCGTACGGTCCCGTCTGAAACAATACAACTTGGCCATAGATGATGCGAAAAAGTTAGCCTTTCGATTGTCTTTGGTCTCGTCACGCGTTAACTATCGCAAACCAAGTCTATCGAGGTTCAGCGATCCACAATCGGCCAGATTGCCATCACAATATCCCGCGCAGCCAATGACGACCACGACGCCGCCATGCGTGTATTTGACCTCGTGTTCGCCAATGGTTCCTTGCCCGAAAGCGATTTTGCGTTGCTTATCAAGGCAGGTGCCTACTGTTCTCGTCGCTATTTACATTGATACTTGGTCTCATGCAGGCCATCATAGACGTGACGAAGCTATTTCGCGCGTCGAAGATTTGATCGATATGGATTACAAGACTATATATATCACAGTCCGGGTATGTGAATACTAGGATTTGACCGGCATGATATGATGAACAGGTCGCATTCAGGCCCGAATGTACGTCATACTCACAGGCATGTCGTTGGAGGAAGCAGACCATGATCAGACCGCGGAATGGCTCAGGCGCGCAGGGGAACTTGTTGTTTCTCAAGATTGTCCCGAACCGGTCGTCATCTCACTTATAAGCTGCTTACTCTCACTCCATCTTCAACCTGACCCGCAGTATTCGAGATTTTTGGATGGAACTTTCATGGCCTTGGTATTGAAATACAGCAGCACCTTCAGCAACGCATGAACATGTTAGAAGACGTTGGCGACGTAGCGACGCAGTCTAAGAATGCAGAAGAGGTCATTTCACGCTACTCTGCAGCATTGTCTTTGAATCCTTCGAATCATGCGCGTCTTTTGGTCAAACGAAGCAAAGTTCGCGCAGCAATGATGTTGGGGGAGGATTCATTGAAAGATGCCGATCATGTGTGACTTTTCTATCTTTCTTAGGTGACGACACTGAGTTTCAACCACTCAGGCAATCGAGGCAGATCTCCAGGGTCCCTGGGGATACGGAAGAAGGCACGCCGCGTTGCATTCTTTGGGGCGCTATGATGACGCCGCTGATACAACGAAACAAATGATTGCTCTCGAGCGTCACTGCGAAAAAGGAGGAGAAGCAGTGTTGTGCCAACTGTTCGAGGAGCTGAAGGCTCGTTCAGGCGAGGCAATAGTGCTTGGTTGGGCGGGGCGGTCTTCATGCCCGACGAGTCGATCGTCTTCTTCCTCCGAGTGTTTGCTCGGTCATCCTCAACACCTCAGATCCCCTCCTCCTCCACCCCCTCCAAAACACCGACGATACTTCACCATCAAGTCCGACGTCCTCATCGAGCGCACCAGTTCCAAGCCTTCCTCTTCTTCTGCCTCACCACCGTACACTCGGACCCTTCGGCGCATGCATCCCTCGCCTTGCTCACCTCTACCCGCTGGTTCATCAGCCCTGCCCTGCTTGAGCGCGCGATAGTCATGTCGGGCTGGGAGTGCACCGTTACCCTGCAATTGGGTAGTTCGTTTGCCGTCCCGCTCGAGTACTGCTTCTCCAGGACCGCACTCGTGCCCGAGACGTACCCGGCTCTTCGCGCCCCAGTAGCTGCTGCCCAAGTCGGGCACGTGGCGCACGGTACCTCAGTTGAGCAGGGACCACGACGTGTCTGGGCTGGTGTTCCTTCTGACGAATCAGTGACGATGTTTATCTTGTTTCTCGTAGACTAGATCAGGGCGGCACTCCAACGACGAACGCGCGCGCGCTCTCGCCGCCACGTAGTCGGAGCTGTGCGGATGCACAAGTGGTCGCCGTATACCGCGGTGGGGCTTGTCGCCCTTTTGTTGTTTGCGCTTGGAACGACGAGCGTATAGTTGAGAAGGCGACGAGATCCCGTGGGTGGCCGTATCGCTTGCATGGCTCTGTCGTTACTGACACGTCACACGTTTCATTTCGCATGTCGTGGTACAGTCGGACGCTGTTGATTTGATGCATGCCCATCGAGATGACGACTACGTTGCTTCGGGCGTAATGATTGATCATGCAGACTGGTGTTCAGTGATGTAATTTGTGGTCAGTCCGGCGACCATCTGTAATACATGTTACCGTAATCAAATTGCACCATAGGCCCATGAAAGTAACTTCTCTCATCAACAGACGTCGATCTTGGGCAGAAAATCTCTCTCTCTCGCCGTGCCACGCCTACCGGGCGGCCAATTTGCACTGTAACGGGCGCCTATTCTCAGCCACCGACCTGCCGTGATAGTCTTGTCCAGGCGGCCTCGCCCTTGCCCCCCTCATCCGCGGCGCTGCCATACTTACTGATGTTGAGCAACGTCGTCGGATTCTTCGCTAACATGCTCCACACCAAGACTCTGGTCGATGAGACCCAGACGTTCACTGAATACCTGAAGGCGTTCAAGGCGTCTCTGATCGAGTGCCTGACACACGATGAAGTGACGTACGAGGATCTGGTCGGGCTCGGCAAGTCTTCATCCGGCAGCCGGGGATACTTCAAGCACCTTTTTGCTCCCGGAGGAATGAACATGGAAACCATCTCTCATTTTGGTTCCAATCATATCACAGCGAAGTCCGTTATCCCCCTCCCGAATGGAGAAGAACAGTGCGAATTTCCGCCCACCGTTCACCCGAGCAACGGGCAAGCCATTCTTCGGTTCGACAGTCACCTCTACACGGAAGTGGCGGCGCGTCAGTTCTGGAACGCTTACATATCTCCGGTGGAGACGCTCGGAAAGATCGCCGACCGCAAGATTCAAGATATATCTGTCATCTCTGAGCCGGAGCACGAGCGATTGATCGAGGAATTGTCTTCGATAACAGAGGTGGCCATAAAGGAGACTTGTCTCCATCGGTTGGTAGAAGAGCAGGCAGATAGGACGCCGCACTTGACCGCTGTTGAGTTCGAGAACGAGTCGCTGACATACGAGGGGCTCGATAGCTTGTCTAACCGCATGGCTGGGTCGCTGATGCAGCAAGGGGTGCAAGTGGGGGACGTCGTTGCGCTGTGCTTCGACCGGGGCATCAGTCAGATCGTTGGCGTTTTGGCTGTGCTCAAGGCCGGAGGCACATTCGTGCCCCTGAATCCGGACGACCCGACGTTTCGAATGGAGCTCATAATAGCTGAATGTGGTGTCAAGGTTATGTTAACCACGTCCAACTACTCGCGAGAGTTCCAAAAAGAGTCTCGCGTCCAAAGTTTTGGTGCGTGACTGTTTAATCGCACTTTGGGATGCCGTTTTTTCTAAGGGTGGTGGATCATTTAGATTGCGCATATCAACGATCCGAGTTATCAAAAGCGACTGGGGAGATTCAACCCGGAGAACTTTGACGTTGAAGGGCTTTCGCCATCGAGCCTTGCATACATCATGTGCGTTTTTCATTTATCTCAATTGGTGGTTCTCTGATCTCTCTCAGGTTCACGAGCGGTAGTACTGGCAAGCCCAAAGGCGTGTGATAGAGCACCGCTCGATTACCAACCTTGTGCAAAGTTCGGCCGTTTATGGCTTCAGGCAAGGTCTCCGCGTCATGTCTTTGCTGGCGTATGCATTCGATCCCTTCGTTGTCGACGTGTTCGGGACGCTTGCGCACGGTGCAACGCTCGTTACGGGGAGGAAGGAACTCGTGCTGGGCGATATTACCAAGGCCCTTCGCACTCTCCGCATCAATGTCTTGCACGTCACACCATCGGTACTTGCTGTCGTGCTGGTCGATGATTACCCTTCCCTCCAAACTATCGTCTTCGCAGGTGAGGCGCTCGGGAAAAAAATTGATCGCAGGTTGGTCTGGACGCGTCACGTTGCGGAACATGTATGGTCCCACAGAAGCTTCGGTCGACTGCGTGTCTTGCCACATCACTTCCACGGCTCTTGCTTGCGTCATTGGGCGTCCGCTTCCTGACTGTCGCATCTATATTCTGGACAAGCAGCTTCGTCCATCTCCCGTCGGCGTGGAAGGAGAGCTCTACAATTGGCGGCATCCAGCTCGCTCGCGGGTATATCAATCAACCTGAACTGACCGCAAGCGCTTTCGTTCCCAATCCGTTCGTCCCCGGGGAGCGGATTTACAAGTCAGGGGATATCGCGCTGTATCGGAGCGACGGAAACATCGAGTACTGTGGACGAGCTGACAGGCAGATCAAGCTTCGTGGACGGCGCATTGAGCTCGGAGAAATTGAGGACACGATCGCTCAGTATTCCATGGTCAAGCTCAGTGCGGTCGTCATACGCACGGTGCAGGATACTCCGGCGGTCGTCGCTTTCGTGCAGTTCAAGGACGAGGCCCAGGAACTCTCGGAAGATCACAAGGAGGCGTTGAAGATCTTTATTGCGGAACGTCTTCCGCGATTCATGTACCCGTCATTGATACCGCTTCATCAAGTTCCGGCATCACGGAGCGGCAAGATCGACGGGAATGCACTGAAGCAGATGGACCTCACGCCGTTTTCTCCCGACTTTCGGGTTGACATGGGATCGCCTGCAGGAGATGTGGAGGATGAGCTGATGAATATCTTCACGACCTCTTCGCTGTCGGGTTGAACTCGTTGATGGCTGTCCAGGCCGCTGGTAAAGCTGGCAGTGATAGCATGAGAGAAAGTTGTTTGTTCTGTATGTGCATAGTAGTAGAACAAACCGAGAGCATACGCAGCAGACTAGATGCAATAAGAATGCTATGCACCCAAGTGAACGTACAAGATGCGCTGACCGAACGGTATATTTGCATTCTTCAGCGATGCGTGCAATGCCAAAGCTGCCTGAGTATGGTCCAGTTGACCAGACCCATCCATCATGTTCTCATAAAAATGTTCCGCTATCTTGGCTGCACCGCCGTCCATTCCAGTTCTTCGACAACCCTGCTACTAACAGTGGCATCTCCATCCTTGAGAGACGACAACGAAACATGATGTGGCAGGGTTTTCCATATAATGCTGTTCAGCTCTATATAAACACCCGGGATTGAACTCACTTCAGGACAGCGGCATCCCATACCCAGGAATTGTGGATGAACTTGTGCGCGAGTGAGAGTGGATAGGGTAAGGGTGCAAGAGGAAACATAGAGGTCAGGGAGGTTCGGTTCATATCTACCTCTGTTTGAGTGATTCGGAGAGCCTGAGGGATCTCGGTCGTGTAAAACAATTGGCGGCATTTACGACGATGACCGGTCCTCTGGTGGCTGCCTGCCGAAGATCTGAAAAAGGAGGGGGTAGGAGGAAATGTGACAACCAACCCAGGCAACCCACGAATCATGGACACCACATCATTGACTCAGGGCCCGTATTGTGTAATGTCGAGAGGTGCCACCCGGAGACTGAGTCAGGTCTTGAAACTTTTCTGCCAACTGCTTGCCTCTATCTCCGAATGCGACCACATCATCAAGAGGAGAATGCAGGCAAGATAACAGACCCCAAAAAAATTCCTGGCCCTGTTCAAGGAGCTCAACACCATCAATTGAATAGTAGCCGCAGCGTAGACAAGCGGAAAAGGCATCCATTGCATGGCATTCAGACACGATCTTCTTCAGTTGGTCAAAGTGCTGGGTTGTCGGAGATGGCAGAGTTGCAAGGTGATTAACGAGCAGCTGAAACAGTGTTTGATAGGCAGAGACTGTCATTCGGTGATTTGTCTGTTCGGCAGCATCAACCCAGTCCTTGGCAGCATAGACGTCTTGGATGAAAACAGCTGGCAGGCTTTGTGATATCTCCTTGAGCTCGGAATATAACATGAATGCTTCATGTATGTTTGTTTGTTTGGAGCATGTATTCTGCTTGGAGCCAATAAGGAGGCACTTTGCAAGGCTGCTTAGTGAAGTGGAATGATTGAGATGACGCAGTGGATAAAGTGCCAGCACTTCGCGGTGATATTTGATTGCTTCATCAAGATCTGGTGCCTCATTGGAAAGCTAAGAGGGATGCTATCTCTCTCAAGGTTAATTGCCATCTCAAGGTCCTCTATGTTCCCCATTTCCTTGAATCGAATGAATAGGCTTAAGACTTGCCAGGTTACTTGATGCGGATGATCCAAGTCAGACATGACTCAGATGGTTATTGGCGCAGGCAATAGGTGGACTATGGACTGTACAGGTAAGTAAGAAATGCATAGAGATACAAAGTTAGAATAGCTTACCTCCAGATCAGTGGTAGTGGCAATGTCGAGATGACGCAACGGCTGCCAGGGTCACGTGCAGCTTGCGCGTAGTATTCGGTCCTCCTAACAAGTAACTTATATCACCGTTCAGACAAATTCTGTGGGGAAATAGTAGCATGGAACTTCACGACATGGTTCATGCACTACGACTCCTCGTAACGGCGTCGGTCCGCTTGGAAATATGTGCCGTGGCCTGTGGTACATAGGAACGGTGCAAAAGCCCAGCGAGATGTACGCGATCTGTATTATATAATCTCTGACTATGCCAAGTTGCAGAGCGTACTATATAATACGAGTGTATATGGCACCAAGAAGTCGGTCGTCATGATGTGATGAGCGAGCCATAATTTACGTAAAGCACTGAAGAGAGCTGAAACTGACGAGGAAAAGTCCAAACCAGCATTCAAATCACCGATCACGACCTCTCCCACTCACGGCCGCCCTCCCGCTCTCCACCACCGCGTCCAACTGCGCACTGCGCTTTTGAGCGATGTCGTTCTGCCGCTCAAGACTCCGAAAAAGAACGACGACGTGCACGCAATGATCAAAAAGTGATCACAACCAAAGCACGCGCACTCACTTTATTTGATTCTCCAGCTCCAAAACACGTTCCTTGCTCCCCTGCCTTTCTCGCTTATACTTCTCCTCCGCAGCCTTTAGCTGCGACTCGTACTCCTTCACACGCGCCTCCCATTCAAGTTCGTGTCCGCCGCCGTCGTCTTTTGGTTCATTATCGAGATCTTCTCCTCATGTTCAAGCAGCTGGTTGTTCGCCACCACCAACCGCTTCTCTGCGTTCACCGCGCGTGAAAGGAGCGTCCGGATCTCCTGCGTGTCGCCCTGCACTGGGCGTCTCGACGTCGCTAGCTGCTGCACGAGGTCCGTGTCGGTGGCCTGTGAGTCATTGAGCACAGTGTGGGTCAGGTCAGGTCAGCGAACTTGGGAAGAACGTCCAAAGGCATGTAACGCGCCAACTCACCTTGAGCGCCTCCAGCTCGCCTTCCTGGGCGACGTACTTGCGCCTCCACGTCGCCTTGGCATCGCCGTACGCCTTGACGCTTGTCTCAAACTTGTCAACCTGCCTCCACCGCGTGTCGAGCTGTTCAAGTTTCCGCATATCCGTCATCTTTTCCGCGAACCGCGCCTCGGCCTCCTTGACGCGTTTATCAAAGTCAAGTTGGATCTGGCTGAGGGCTTTCAGGCGCGTTATGAGATTCTCGTGAAAGACGCTAAAGTTGGTGAACGGCTTGGTCTCTGCTTGACCGCCTCTCTTCTGCAGGCAGGCTTGGTCAAAGGGAAAGAGTTACAAAAAAAAGAACGTACGGGAGTCTTGTCTACGCCAAGGATCTTGTCCATGTACTGATATATCGTGAGCAACAACGTGTTGCGCTCAGTTAGTTGGTCAAGACGGTACTGGCTCTCACTGCCCAACAGCGACTTTTGATCCTTTGCCAACCTAGCCTCGAGCTCGTGAACTTTCGCACGCAAGATAGACACCTCGGACTCTGCCGTCTTCAAGCCCAACTGGGTAGTGTCAAACTTCTCAGAGAGGTGAAGTCGGGCTTGGGTCTGATTCCCGAGTCGCGTAGTCAGATCGTGCGCTTCATCGTGCAGCTTGTCGATCGTGAGATCACGCTCGCGAGTGTTTCCCTCGCGAGCCGCAATGTCTTCGCGTGCGCGTGCAAGTGCGTCCTCAAGGGTTTGGATATCGCGCTTCAAACGATCTACCTCGAGTTGAAGGGAGAACTCGGCTATTGTGTGCGAATCGCCAAGCTTCTTCGACTCCTCCTCTTTCGACTTGAGTGCGTCCTGCAGGGCCGCGATGTCGGCCCTGTAGATCCCGTCACTTTATCAGCACACAAGGGCCACGAGAACTGCGGAAAGGAAGGAGAGGAAAGGAAAGGGGACGAATAAACACGAAACACAGATCAGCAGGTTCGAGGAACTGCCGGGGAGGTCTTTGCCCGCTTGTTGTGCAATGGGTACCAGGAGAACACTTACTATAGTGTGGTTGATAAATGTCGAGACAACCTGCAATCGTGGGGATGGTCGGTGTCAGTGTGAGGAGGAACAAACCATGAAATGTAGAACGGGGAAAAGAACAATGTACCAGGACGACAACGGAAAGGACGAGGACGACGGTGTACAACGCCCACCCTTCGAGCATGCGATGAACTAGACCATCCGTTGTGTCCATCAACTTGCTCGACCTCACCCCGTTCCAGAGCGCAAGCCGCCCACGGCCAAAAACACGATCGCGGCAAGACACCCCATGGTCACCCACCGCTGCTTCAACGTGAATTCTTCCCTCGTAGGCCTGATTGTACGGATCTCGATCTCTCCGCCCCCATCCGGCGCACGCGCGGGGTGGTAGCTCGCCAGCAGATCAGTACGATCGAGATGATCGACGCGGGGAGTGCGACGGCGAACCAGCTCGCCCGGTCGAGTTGCGGGTCCATAAAACCGATGGCAATGAGGTTCTGGGGCGAGGAGATCGGCGAGCTTTGTCCGCCGATATTGGCATAGAGCCCTAGCATGATAATGGTTGCTCCCGCGAAGAGGCCGCCCGATCAGACGATGATATTTGCCACTAAAGTGTGTACCATTTTGCATTGAACGACCAAGCAGCCCGATTTTGTGGCTCATCCACCAAAGGTGGATAGCGATGACCAATGTGAGCGAGTCGTTGATGATGATATCCAATGCCCACCCGGCCAATGCAAGACGAGTGACCAACGAGTCGTAAACGCCAAGATTGGGCTTTAAGATGAATAAGGTGACTGATGCATATGCAATCGTTGATAGGTAGAAGTGAGCGGTAGACTACTGCCCGGCGGTGTGCCAGGCCTATGTGCGCAGCCTGCACCAGTATCTACGAGACATGTGAGCAGAGCACGACGTACGTGCTCGGAAAACTGGCTTACAGGAACCATCATAATTCCCCAGTCGCAATGATGGTACACAACACGGAAACGCCAGATCTTAGCAAATGCAAAAGTGAGCACGAGGGGAGGTACCGCTAGAATTAGATACTTGCCAAAATGATATTCTGCATAAAGACCTATAAATTCAATTCGTTTACCCATAACTCACACGAATTGCATACTGAAGTGATATAAAGCACGTCCTTGAGGGCGCCCGGCGGCGTCGGTTTGAACCAGTAAGTGTTAGCATGACCTGGCACATTGGAAGGGGCATATACGAATACATCCAGTAACTGCCGGAGGGATACTGCCATGTGGGCAGTCCACAGAAGGAAAATGATTGTCGACGCCATGACCAAGAGCCTGCAGATAAACGCTTGTTGATAGCATGCTTCCCGAGTTATAGGTTCAAACTCACCAACGTTGATGGCTTGGGGCGCCCGTATCGAGCGCGTTGGCACGTTGAAGGTCCCGGAATGGCGAAGAAGTCGTCATCGTCGTCGAATGACGAGACGGCGACGTGCGATCGACGCAACGTGGTCATCGTTAACATAGTCGCCTGAATCCACGAGGGGCGTTGAGACGATGTGGACGGGACAGGCACGTCGACGACGTGAAGGAAGGCGGCACCGTTGGACGTGTTCAGCACGTAATCAGAGGATCTAGGAGTCGAACTTCGAGTCTGTTTTTCTTTCACGCGCGTTTACTAAGCGGCAGAAGAGAAGTGGTGGAGGAGTAGTCTCGAAACCCGACGTTCTGTTTTAGGAAGCGCATGGGCTGACACCCGATGTCAAAGCATCCTAGAACGTCGGGAGGCTTTGTAGCGCATCGACACCTTTAGCCCCGCGCTTCATCAAGTCCTGAGCGAGCTTCTTGGCCTGTTCTGTCCTGATCGACTCGATCTCCCGTCTCGCACGTTCGATCTCCTTCTTTTTGATACCTTCCTTTTCTTTCTGCTCCTCGAAGTTCCCTGCGGCGTGCGACGAGCGCTTTGCGCAGAGAGAGGGCGCGCTGTTCAGCGTTGGCTGCGGCGACAAGTTCGGCGAACTGGGCGGACTGGCGCGCAGTTCCGGAGGAGAGCACTGGCTCGGGGTCGATCACGCGCACAGCGTTGGGGAGCGCCGTTGCAAGGGTGTTCAAGCGGGTGCGCAGGAGCTCGGCCGAGGACAGCTGGACGGTAGTATTGTCGTAGGGCGAGGGGCTTCTCGGACCGGAGACGGCGGACCTGTCCGAGTGGGCAAAGGGCTCGTCGATAAAGGAGAGGTCTCTGTGGCATGGTCTACGCGGATGCGGAGTTCGCCACGACGTGCGCAGCCCATGACATAGGCTTCCACTTGTTCGGGGCCAAAATCGTCGAGGGGCTTGACGAGGTCGAGGAGGGTGCTCACTTTGACGGTGCTGTAGACCTGGGAGAGTCGTGAGAGGAGGTGTGAGAGGAGGGCACGACAGAGGAGGGGGCGGTAGCCAGCATATGGAGAGTCCCTGGCACAGAGTGAGAGTGAGGAGAGTATGGGCGCCGTGGATGTGCAGAGAGTGAGGGGATCGAACGAATCCTCGAGAAGGCCGTAAGAATCTTGATCTGGGCTGGGGAGAGGCGGAGGACGTCTCTCGAAAGCTGGAAAACATGAGTGAGGGAGTGTTGATAGAGAGAACGCGACTTACAGCATCTTTGAGGAGACCAGCGCGGGTAGGTGCCTTGGGTAGCCCAAGGAGGGCGGCAAGACGTGTGCTCTGGGAGCGCCCGTCGCCTTCGTCGGCATGCTGCCACCCGACTGGGACTGCGAGTGCGCTGACGACAACCTGGCCTGCAAGACGGGACATTTCATCGTCGGATCTACCGCCGATGGACGTGACGACGGCATAATATCGACCCCAAGTGGCGGCGTGGTAGAGAGTTACCGCTGGTGAGGAATATCTTTGCGAGCTTGTCACAGTAGTTTGCCATCATAGCTGGTCGGGGCGTCTTTTTGGCCATGACGAGGAGTTCTCACGCTGAAGTTCTGCCTCGGGAAACAGGTGCCCGAACGGCATTACTGCTTGGGCGATGTTGTAACTGTTGATCTGTCAGGTTCACTACAGATCGAGGCGCGTGTTATTCGATTGGCGCAAAGAGGACTAGAATTGAGAAGAAACTAAGTACACGGATCAATAAACGAGGTTAACGGCGCCTAGAATTGAGAAGCGCAAGATTGAGAAGAAAAGAAAGGCGGCGGAATACTGATATGATACTTGATGGCAAAGGCGGACGGCGCGGACCACAAGAATCAGGGATTCTCGACCTGATCGCCCTCACTTCCGTCCATGTAAACCGACAGCCACTTGCGATCGGGAATAGATAAAGTCGCGTTCGGGGCATCTCCGACGGAGACTAGAAACAATATCCAGCATTCTAGAAACATCCAACCCCGGGATCTGTACCGTTCAGCGCGTCGGGTAACCTCACGCTCGCCCATTCCCAAACCCGTTCGCAGCTTGTGGTATCGCTTGAGAACTATCGGCATCGACGTCCATGTCCTCGTCGTCACCATCCCGCATTACCGGAACGTTCAAGAGACGCGCAAGGGGTGAGCTAGACAGCTCCACGCGAATCGACTCCCATACCCGGGCATACCGGGCCAATCGGCCCTGCAACCGGTCCGCAGTTTGCTCCAGCCTCCGGAATTCGGCCCTGCTGACAAGCGGGTCGCCGCTGCCAACGGCATAGGGCGGACCGGGGAGAAGGCCCCAATTATCGAGGGGGTCGCCCTGTTGCGAGGCGCGCCGTCGGCCTGTCGAAGTAGCTGCCGGCGCAGCCGAAGAGCCTGCTTCAGGCTGGGAAGGGGAGGGGGGGGCGTCAGGACCATGTTTCTCGGCTAGACGAGAGTCAGCGGCGCCATCTGTTGCGACGTAAGAATCAGCAGGGCTGCCCCGGGGCGCGCGGTTCGGCGGCGTACCGGCAACGGCGGGCCTTTTCCGTTTGGCGGCAGTTCGCGAGGGTTGTCGAGATGTTGTCGGCGGCGAGCCCATTGCGGCAGGAGGTTCGGCGTCAGTATCTGCTGCGATGTAAGAAATATGACATGCTAGCGTTGCGGGGCTGCTTACCGGTATCAACGGGCGTTTTCCTTTTATTGGCCGCGCGCGATGGCTGTCTGGATTTCCCGGGCGGCGGACCCGTAGCCGCTTGGGGCTCCCCAGCGCGGTTTGCATCGGCGGTGGATGAGCCGGGGGTGGGGCCATTCGGGGGAGAGTGAGCGCGCGCCGATCTTGTTTGGATGCTCGCTGCTTGGGGGCACCGTGTCTTGCGAAACTTACACGGTTCGCATGCCTTGCCTTCGTTTGGTACGCAGAGCACGCCGTCGCGTAAACAGCGGCCGCATGCATGCATCGCCTGCTCATCTGTCGAGCAGTATCGCCAGTTGCGTTCTGTCCCCGGGCTGAGAGGGCGCGGGGGACGGCCCCTGCGACGCCCCGTGTGCGCAGGGATATCCCGGGGTCTGTCTGCATCTGGAGAAGGGGTGAGAGGCGGCGCGGACGGCGGTATGCTGGGTAAGGAGGCGGTGGACTTACCCAGCGTAACGTTGGCCGAAGGTCCTTGGGGAGGCGACGCAGTCGTGCGGCCCATCCTATACCACGGGTGATCGCGTAGGTCCTCTTCGGGGCATTTGAGGATGGCCTCCATATCCGGCCAATCGCCTTCCTCGCATTTCCAGTGCTTCTCGGTCGCAATGAGAAGTAACGGAACGACTTGAGCGGAATCCACCACTTCGCGGACCATAACCTGCGAGGCGTCAGCAGTTTTCACGGCCGTTCAACTGCAACGCGGCACGCACCAGTTGGCTTTCAATGGCTTCAACTGCGGCATCCCAATCGTCCTCCGCTTGAGCGCCGGCGAGGCTTTGCAGGACCGAAAGGACGGCGCGGTTGGCGTGGGCGAGAACAGCGGCGGCGTCCATGTTGATGCCGAGGCCAAACGAGAGCCCTTGAAGAAGAAGGAGGGCAGTTAGCGGTTAAGCGAAGACCGAATTTGTTCCGCTTTGTTCGAGGCGGGTTGATTTAGAGGAGGGTGGGAATTTAAATTTGTCTTTACTTAAATAACCAATTCAGATATTTTTCTGACATTCCCAACAGCGACTCAACGTCAGCATGGCTCGATCGGAAAAGAAGGTAAGATGGAGCAGCAACGGTGCGTCGCAATATCCATATGGCGCGTTGCTCGACTGATTGTTCGCAGCTGCCTTTTTCGAAGAAGACAAGGTAGATTCAGCGGAGAAGGCAGCAGTGAAAGTCGAGTCGAAGAAGCGTCCGCAGGAAATGGCGGACGAGACAGACCGAGAGTTGAAAAAGATCAAGATCGTGAAACCACCCCGGCGTAAGCCTGCTCCAGACCGCAATGACGGGGTCATCCGCGAAAACGCGGCAATCGCGGGAGGGTCTGAATGTTTGTCGGAGCGCGGGGAGTGCGAAGGAAAGGCAGCTGAAGCACACATGGAAAGTAGGTGGCATTTCAGTATTACTTACGGGCGGTTCGGGCCAATCGCTCGCCCATGACGTTCCGGGGGCTACGTCGGAAGGCGCCCCATGTCCCCCGAAACGAAGCGGCAAACGGGGCCTCGAAAGCCCGCGCTCAAACAGCCGCCTCGAGCTCAACAATCCCTTGATTTAGATGCCGTGGAAAACCCAATGGGGCGGCTCGCGATCGCGGAGAACAGCGAGGTCGTTTCTCCTCAGTCGCAGCCACCAGCGCCCCGACAACCACTGATCTTGAAGAACAACGCCGGTACGCGGCAGCGTCCCATTTCGGGAACATTGACTGACTGCTTCCAGCGTCGTCGAAAACTCTGGATGAACTGCGAGACATCAAAATTAGCAAGCCCCCCCGACGGAAAATTTCAGCCGCGGTTGAGAAACCGCCGAAAAGCCAGGACGTCCAGATCGAAACCAACGCTCCGGAAACGAGGCAAACGGAACTAGCTCAGCGTAAGCGGCGGGAATTCAAGCGTTGAATTCAGGGTGACAATTGTCGGTAGCAGCAGGGCCATCCTTGAGCAGCCGAGACAACTGTAATGCTCAGGTCCGCCCCCTACGATCGCTAGGAAAATCATATCCGGGAGCAATATCTGCCCTCAGAGAAGCTGAGCACCGCGCCCAGAAACGCAGTCAGTGGAGCACGGGGGTGGATAATCCAGGCAAGCCCTCGGTGATTTGAATCCGCCCGCTCTTCTGACTTCAGGCATCACCTCAGATGCTGAATCGGGCTTGCCCCTTCCGAACAACGATTTGGATACGGTGGACATCACCATAGCCGGTTAGGAATTTCGGCCGCCGTTGTGAAATCAACTGACGTCGGGGAGTCATCCAGATTCGTCGATAGATCAAACGCCCGCTGACCAACGAAACGATGGGCCCATCCGCGTCGCTGAATATGAGTATAACCGGCGGTTGGTCAGCATGCAGGTCCAAATGCAAGCGATCATGGCCCGAATGGTGTCCGATCTGGACCATTTGTGTTATCTTGATTCGCAACGAGATATGATGTGCGAGTATGAAAGGTTGACGTAGGCCTCGTAGAGTTATCCCCCTCAGCTTTAGTCTAGCCCTGTTCCGCCGGTTAATCCCCCCCGTTTCTTCGACGGACTCAGATGCAGGCACCCGCGCCTCCTCGCTCCCAATGACCGCTACTTGGGGTGGTTAACAGCAGCGAATCCACCCGTTAAATGATTCGCCCCGGTCTGTCCTACATTCATGGCGTTAAATCGCGTCCCGGGACTTAATCCCGTTAGTCTGTTATGTTCAGGTATCTGATTTTCCGTTGCGGTGATTGAGTTGAATAACCGCCCGCTAACTGGCCCGAAGGGAGCCCGCCGGCACCGTTCTGGTTAATCTCCGCCGATTCATCGATTCACTTGAGCCAACCCGAAGTTCGGCGTTCTGCAACCCGCTAATCCCAGGTTAAAGGCCTGCGAATGCTCTCCCCGCCCCCGCTGTATTTGTTGTGACCAGCGACCAGCCCATCCGCGGTCGACGGAAACCTGCAGCTTCCATTTTATGGTTTTCGGCTCACTTACATTTGAATTCAATTGCCGGCGGTCGACGCGTCTTGACCGCTTGTCCTCTGCCTCCGTATACACCGTGCGAAATAATGCAATGAACGGTCGTGGCATTTTTGCGCGACATACATTACAAGATGCACGGCCGCACTTCGTCGGCAAATACCTGGCGTACGATGTTTTTCTTGCCGTTTCGTGTCTGTAGTCAATGTGGTTTACTTACTGAAATACAACCACTGCTATTTACTGCAGTGGACTATTGACACCAGATCCTACCACTTAAGCTTCAATGAATGAACGGGTCGTCGACGGAGCTCGCGTTGGGCAGCGACATTTGGGTTTAACCGGCACGATCAAGGATAAAAAGGACACTGTTGTTAAGACACTGCGACTACCGTAGATAGTACGGTGTCAACGTTGTCGAAACGTTACTACTGACACGCCGGTGATGAAAACATACGCGTACATATCCTTCGAGTCAGCATACTCACCAGGCCCCAGGTTATTCAGCAGGCTGTACCTTGATCAACGGATCTGAAAATGCCTCGTGCGTGTACGCACACGCTGACGAGCCTTCCACCACCCGCAGATTGTCCATGTACAGATTGATCACCAAGCACGCAAATTCGAGCACGAACTGCACGTGTTGGTTGTCCCGCGGGTCAGCACCCGAAACGAATCGTCGTATTGGTTTTCGATTCCCAGCGGATGCTCATTACCTAGAATCAAAAAAGGCACGCCGGTCAGGTCAGGAGCGGAACGGAGGCAAGGCAGAAAACAAAACCACACCTTTACCAAACCCAACGTTTGCCCGATACGACACGGTCTTGAAGTCCTTGTCCTTGTCCGAAAGTCCAACCACAGCAGGTTCCAGACCTCCCTGAATAGTGTGATTATCTGCAGATCAACGTTAGTAACCGCGAGCCAGAACCCGTCCCACGGAGCCGGATGATCTCGAACAGACGTCCGTTCATGGATATGTCTCGTCAGTTGACGTCGTGGAGCTATGTCAAAGACCGGTCAGGTGTCGAGCTTCTTGAGGAATGCGGTTGATTCAGACTGCAGCTTTTGACCCTCTGCGCATAATTCCCAACCTTGTCCGAGCACGTCTTCAACACGTTTCATGATGGTCGGGAGTTGATCAATTTGTTGAGCCCCGTATCTGATCGGACATGTCATTGTGATATTTGAACTGGAAACGACGGCGCCAGCCAGCACAGTTCAAGAGAAGTAACGGAATGTGTGAATTATTGTGTAGACGATTGATGTATTCCTTGACAGAGTCAATGAGTCGCAGTGATCGGGATCGAGCTCAAGGTACTAAGAAAAGACGACGACTACCTTAATGAAAAGCGCATTGAACTCCCATCCGTGCGAGTTCCTACGCCTAGGAAGATGAAAGATCGGCGAAACTTGTTCAACTTCAATATGATGTAGTCAGTTGCTTCCCGCAATGATTCATTGGTTGATGAGGGTGAGGGTGTTGCCTGAGCTGAAGCCAGTTGCGGGAAATGCTTCGCAGCTTCGGGGTGGGGGGGGGATGATTTGGACATGTTCCAGAACGTTAGCGTTTAGGTTTAGGACAGAGTTGATATGATAGCCATGGTCGCAGAGAGTGCGTGGGGGGTGAGTGGATAGTGTCAAGGATTTTACTGGTCGGACAGTAGTAGGCTATTGTCAGTAGTGGGTTGCGTCAACTAGGGTGGGCGACGTAGCGCATCGATCTGCATGTTGGGGTGGTGTACAACGTTTTTTCGAGTTGTATTGGGGGCCAGACGTGTACCATTGTGTGGCCTTGTCCACCCGTTGGGACGTAAAAAACCGACCATGGTGGTGGTAGCGGTTCACTCTTGGAGGGCTTAGGGGCGGTTGGCGTCGGGGGGTCCGAGTAGGGGTACTCATATGGGTTCAGGCGTGCGGTGGTCTGCGGGATATGCGAGTCGGGCGGTGGTTTACTTTGTCGGCAGTTGGGTGGGTCAGTGGTTTTGTATACCTCGCTGGTGGCTTTCTCAGCGGTGATTGACTTAGGCGGTCGGTGTAGGTGTTTTTTAGTGTGCTCTGATGGTGTATTGGGGGGGCTAGTCTGACGTTGTAGTCTACCTTGTGTGGCCTTGCCCACCACCACCCGTTAGGGCGTGGGAAACGCCAAGTATGCCCACCAGGCTCACTCCATGAACCTATCGGACCTGGACACCCTCCAGCACCACCTGGACACCCGCTTTGCCCAACTCAATACCTCCGTCGAGCTCGAGCTCTGGCAAGAGACATTCCGCTCCGTCGAGGATGTCCACAACCTCCTCGTCATGGCCAAAAAGACGCCCCGACCAGCTATGATGGCAAACTACTGTGACAAGCTCGACCACGCCGCCACTTGGGGTCGATATTATGCCGGCCCTCGTCACGTCCATCGGCGGTAGATCCGACGATGAAATGTCCGGTCTTGCAGGCCAGGTTGTCATCAGCGCACTCGCAGTCCCAGTCGGGCAGCATGCCGACGAAGGCGACGGGCGCTCCCAGAGCACACGTCTTGCCGCCCTCCTTGGGCTACCCAAGGCACCTACCCGCGCCGGTCTCCTCAAAGATGCCGTCAGTCGCGTTCTCTCCATCAACACCCCCTCCCTCATGTTTTCCAGCTTTCGAGAGACGTCCTCCACCTCCCCCCAGCCCAGATCAAGATTCTCCACGGTCTTCTCGAGGATTCGTTCGACCCCCTCACTCTCTGCACATCCGCGGCGCCCATACTCTCCTCACTCTCACTCTGTGCCAGCGACTCTCCATATGCTGGCTGCCGCCCCCTCCTCTGTCGTTCCCTCATCTGACGCCTCCTCTCACAACTCTCCCAGGTCTACCGCACCGTCAAAGTAAGCACCCTCCTCGACCTCGTCAAGCCCTTCGACGACTTTGGCCCCGAACAAGTGGAAACCTATGTCATGGGCTGCGCACGTCGTGGCGAACTCCGCATCCGCGTAGACCATGCCACAGAGACCTCTCCTTTATCGACGAGCCCTTTGCCCACTCGGACAGGTCCGCCGTCTCCGGTCCGAGCAGCCCCTCGCCCTACGACAATACTACCGCCCAGCTGTCCTCGGCCAAGCTCCTGCGCACCCGCTTGAGCACCCTTGCAACGGCGCTCTACAAGCTGTGCCCGTGATCGACCCCGAACCAGTGCTCTCCCCGCTGCGCGCCAGTCCGCCCAGTTCGCCGCACCAGCGCAACATGAAGGTCAAGTTCCGTCGCTTGTGCGGGACGCCGTCTTCACATCGCCAACGTCGCCAAGTATGCCCACCAGGCCCACTCCATCAACCTATCGGACCCGGACATCCTTCAACACCACCTCGACCCCCGCTTTGCCCAACTCAACGCCTGCGTCGAGCTCAAGCTCTGGCAAGAGGCATTCCGCCCCGTCGATGGTGTCCACAACCTCCTCGTCATGGCTCAAATACCACCTCGCCCAGTCACGACGGCAAGTTACTAAGACAAGCTCGCCCAGACATTCTTCACCAGCAGCAACCCCTCTACCATGCCGCCGCCTCCATCAGCGGTCCGTTTCGCAGGCCAGGACCTCGTTAGCGCACTCGGAGCCCCAGTCGGGCAGCATGCCACGAAGACGACGGGCGCTCCAAGAGCACACGTCTTGCCGCCCTCCTTAGGCTACCCAAGGCTACCTACCCGCGCCGGTCTCAAAGATGCTGTAAGTCGCCTTCTCTTTACCAACACTCCATCGCTTATGTTTTCCAGCATTCGAATTACCTCCTCCACATCGAGATCCTCTACGGCTTGCGGGAGGATTCGTTGGACCCCTTCACCCTCCGTGCATTCATTGCGCCCATGCATTCCTCGTTCTGTGCCACCGACTCACCATACGCTGGCTACCGCCTCATCCTTTCCCAAGCCCTCCTCTCCCGCCTCCTTTCCCAGCGCTCTCAGGTTTACAGCACTCTCAAAGTACCTCCTCAACCTTGTCAAGCCCCGCGATGACGTTGGCCCCGAACAAGTCGAAGCCTACGTTGCACGCCGCAGCGAACTTCGCATCCATGTAGACCATACCTCAGAGACTATCTCCTTTATCGACGAGCCCTTTGCCCACTCGGACAGGTCCGCCGTCTCCGGTCCGAGAAGCCCCTCGCCCTACGACAATACTACCGTCCAGCTGTCCTCGGCCGAGCTCCTGCGCAC
>JBBPOR010000542.1:0-21039 GCA_038091555.1 Leccinum sublutescens | reverse complement strand
GAAGCGGGCCAAGACAGAGGCAAAAATTATCAAGCATGTGCAAGGCACGACCTTCTTTCGAGTTTCGATCTGACAGGTTGATGACTCCCTGTGAACCGTGTAGATATCGACAAGCGGCGCATTTTCATCCTCACGTTGGCGAAATGCTTGCTGTCCTTTGGCTCGCCCTCTCATCGCGCCGATACACTTTTGAGTTGGGCGTCAAAGGTACTTGATGCCAAGGCAGCCTTTGTGCACATCCCCGATGTCATCATCGTGACGTTCGGAGACAACGATGTGGCGTCCGTCGAAACCCATTTTGTCAAGGCCAAGGGTCGAGTCGCTCTGACGGCATTGCATGAAGTTTTCCTCGTCTATCGCAAGGTACTCAACGATGAGATGGCGGTCGAAGACGGGACCCGGGAGCTCAAGGACGTGCTCAACGCTCGCCCCCTCTACTCGGTGTGGTTGCGCTGTCTCTTTGCATTTCTCACAGCCTCCATGATCTCTGCAATGGTATTCGGGGGTTCTATCATCGACATGTGGATATCCGGGCTGTGCGCTTGCGTTCTCCAGTATCTAGGTCTGAACGCTACGTCAAAGAGTTCGACCTACGCCAACGTTTACGAGTAAGTTCGAACTGGCACGTTGAAGACATCCTCGTTATTAACGACTCGCAGGATATCTATGGCGATTATTGTTTCCTTTGTTTCACGAGCGTTGAGCACGATTCCAGGAGATCTGTTCTGTTACAACGCCATCTCCGCAGCCGGCGTTGTCCTTATTCTCCCAGGTTTCACTATCCGTGAGTTTGTTTCAGCGTTTACACGGTTAATTTGTTCACGGGTTCTTGCAGTTATCAGCGCGCTGGAGTTGACGTCGCGCAATATCTTCTGCGGATCTGTAAGAATGGTTTACGCGATCATTTACACACTGTTTTTGGTAAAATATCGATCGCTTAAAAGCATCCAATGGCCAGCACACGTTTCTGACTAAACTCAGGGTTTTGGATTGGCCATTGGATCCGACATTTACCTCGTCATCAATCCCCATGCGCGGCGAGCTCTCCAGAAGAACCAAACACCGACTTACAAGATGTTACATGGCACATTTCATGCTGGGAATGGCACCTTCCCGCTTGGTGAGGCGGTGTTCGGGTTTGCAAAGGCCTCGTCCCTTGATAGGAACTATTTACTCAGGGGTAAGTTCACCACTTTTTCACTGCATCTTATTTGAACCGTTTGATGCAAGTTCCAACTCCCAAGGTTGTCACAGAGAGCCGAGCTGGCCGTGGTGGCGACAACCTCTTCCATGGTGGCTCCTGCCCGCGCTGGTCCCCACGTACTCCGTTGCCTCCTCCCTCTCCAACATGCAGAAATTCTGGAGCTGGCAGCTCTTGGTGATGGTCATCTTTGCGTGCGCCGCGTTCACCGCGAACAAGCTCGGTAACACCTTTTTGCCTGACTCGGGAGACGTGGTGTCTGCTTTTGGGGCTTTGATCATCGGTCTCCTTGGTAATTTTTACTCGCGAATTGTTCGTGGGACGGCGTTCACGTCGACCGTCACCGGTGTTCTATTCCTCGTACCCGTACGTGGATGCGGACCGTTTCGTTGCTCCTAGTGCTCGCTTAAATTGACAGTTCGTCTCCCCCAGTTTGGCATCGCGGAAGGAGGAACGCTCATCGATACCGACTCGACGAGCTCAACGGAGCAGTTCTCGTCCGGCTTTTCGCTCGCTATACGCATGATTCGGGTCGCGATAGGAATCACGCTCGGGCTTCTCGCCAGTCAGATGCTCGTCTATGCTTTGGCACGTCGAAAACATGTAGCACATTTTGCGTTTTGAAACATCGGCAACTGGCACTGTAGCGCACACATACGCAGAGCAGCATGTTTTCTCCAAAGTCTATTAATTACAACGAAGTCGCTCTACAAGTAATTGATTACGGTACAATAAGGAGCTCGTCAAGACGGCGTGAAAAAAAGGGACATGCATCGATCAACATAACTTACTACTACCCGAACAACTGGTTCAACTCTTCCATCCGCCGTTGCAACAGATCAGCTTTGCTGAAATGCTGACCCAAGGTCATATTAGCCAATTCAGTTTTTTTCCGCTGAACTTCTAACAGACGATCTTCTATAGAGTTTTCGATGATCAGTTTGACTGTCGTTACCGGGCGTGTTTGTCCTAGACGGTGCTGTGGGGTAAACCATGAATTAGAGGCTAATGTATGCCAGGTAGTAGCTTACGATACGGTCGACAGCCTGATTCTCTACGGCTGGGTTCCTGTGACGAGTGATCAAGTCGACTTGAGGCAGGGACTTGGAAAAGACATACCAATACGGATCCATCAGGTAGACACGTTGTGCAGAGGTGAGATTTAATCCGACCCCACCAGCCTTTAAGCTGACTAGAAGGATTTCGCAACCTGGATCATATTTGAGGGCATCCATGGCTCTTGTCCGATCATCACGTTTCATAGTGCCGTCCAAGCGGTCGTAACGGATTCCAGCGGCATCTAGTGCATCTTCGATCCTAAAAAGAAAATATCGTGGGTATACGAGTTGTCAGAATAAGGCGGGTACCGGCCATACTTGTCGAGCATCGTTGTCCATTGCGAGCTAGCGGCAACTCATTCAGCTGCTTCTCGCCTATAGAGATGCCACTTACAATACCACGGTCTTGGTTACTCCATCATCAACCCGCTTGCCCTGCCCATCCACCATCTCCAGATCAAGCGAGTCAGGATCATAATTGGCAGAATATGGATTCGTCTTCGAGAATTGAATGAGGTCGTTGAGCAGAGCTTTGACCTTCGTTGACGGTGTGAAAACCTCTGGGACCGTTCCCTTTACTCTCTTCTCTCGCTTGCCAGGTTTCTTTTTCGACGGGTCTTGAGGATGACAGTCAGGACGTACTTGTATTGCATCCTGAGAGGAAAGTGCTGTCTGGCAAACAGAACATGACCGTCGGGTATCTGGAGGTACGTCCGGCCATCCAGGGCACACGCACAAGCGATAACATGGGAGGCAAAAGAGGTGCTGACAGCGTGTTAGGACGAGATATGACATTGACGGGCTGTTAGTCCTTGTCGAAGTGCGAGACGCTATCCCTTTTGACTTCCGGCCGCGCTTAGGAGCCGATGGTCCATTATCAATACATATTCCACCCTCCATGAGTTGTTGAGTTTCCGAGGAAATGCATAGTTCCTCGCCACATTCTACGCATTGCGTTGTCGCAGCCTCCCTCAACAGTGCAACAATTGCGACTGCACGAGAGGCGCTAAGACCTTCCCTTTCAATCGCGGCCGCCAGGTCCTCATAACTGCTGAGCTCCGTCGACTGAACGCTTCCCGATCCCTTGCCCTCGACCAGTTCAAAATGATCACAGATCTGCCGCAAGCGCAAAATCTTCTGCAAGATCCCGACGTAATTCTTCATCACTTCGTTTTTGTTCGACAACTCGTTAAACTCAGCTTTGGATTCCGAAAAGAATTGGTCGTAAATCGCCTGTTCGTGCGAGTCGAACTTGAGATAGCGGAGTTCATCTCGACGAGATGGAAGATTGAGAATTCTCTGTCCGTCGGAGGTTTCGGTTTCCTTGGTGCGGCGGAGGGTAATGCATTTCATGATAGTTTGTAGTCGAGCAACACCCAGCGACTGCCCATACTTGACAGGAGTCCCTATGAATTCTGTCCAGATATTCTTGTCGTCAAAAGGGTCTAGACGCAAGAACTTGATCAGTGCGAAAACGTCGTCGAGTTTGTTCTGGACAGGAGTCCCAGTTAGGCAGAGCCGACGGTCAGCGACCAAGTCGCAAGAGGCACGACTGCCTACTGTTGCGATCTCCTTGATGGAGCTGTGTCATGGTCAGTTTGTGCTAGCTCGATACCGTTTGACAAAACGTACTGGGCTTCATCAAGTACGACCCTAAACCAGTGGATGGTTTGTAGAGCACTGGTGGCCTCCACTACAACATTAGAATACGACTTTTTCCGTTTCATCCCTGCTCGCTTGGGCTTGGGTAACCGGACTACTTGGTTTCCATTTTCATCAATCTCGATGCCTGGGAATCCTCCATCGCTGTCGCCATCGTCCTCCTCCTCGGCTTCAAGTGAAGCAATGCTCCTAGTTTGCTTTGAATATTCCGAAGCCAAGGTTGCATATGTTGTGATAACAGCATCAAAATCTGCAAGGAAGGCTGAATCCGGCCGACGTGCATTGCCATGGTATACATATACCCGCAACGGACGGCCACTCAATGGACGGTGGAACGGCTTCACGTCAGCACTGGGCTCTTGCTGTGATAGCGTCTGAGATGGCGGCGTAGCCGGGCCACTCGTGTTAGTGGCCGCAGAACAGGTCATCCCACCACCCCCAACTACCGAAACCTCTCCTCGCCAATGCTCGCGAAACTGATCTTCCCAATTCGACACCGTGGAGAGTGGGCAAATGATGAGGGTCGCTCGACTTTTAACCTTGATACGACATGCACGCGCATATTCAGCATCCGCCCTATCCTGTGCCTTTGCAAGTTTGCCTTTCCCCTTTCCACAGTCGGACATATTAGGAATACCCCAGACACTCCCAGAGAAATGAGAAGCGGATAGAGGATCCTCGAGAAAGCTTCTGTCTGAAGGAGGCGGGGAAGGCAATGGGGAAGCAGCAAATGCACGAGCAGCGTCAAATGTCGCAGCGATGAGAGCGACGCACGTTATCGTCTTGCCAAGACCCATCTGAGTAGCAAGTGCATGTTAGTTTTATCGATTTTGAAAAAGCAAAGAACGTACATCATCCGCAAGAATGGCCCCTTTGGTTTCCTGTGGTTCATGGAAGAGCTCCTTCTGGGTCACGATGTGAAACCATGATGGCTGTCCAGAATGAGGGTTCACCCTGTTCTGCCACAAAGAAGAATAGCGCCCATCACTACAACGCTTCTCCCGTTCACGCTCAAGAAGGAATGTAAGAGCCTTCTTCTGATGGGGATAAAGGGGGGTTCCGACTTCATGTGCTTTTAATAAAATGAAACGAGTCAGCAGATGAAGCGGTGACGAGTGGGAACAATGAACGAGTTACCAGGTTCAGTCTCAGGTAGCTCATCTCCGCTTTTCAGACTCTTAAAGAGCTCCTCCACCTGACTGCGCTGAATTTCGAGCGTCTTCCCCGACACCGCAGGCGCAGACCAACGAGAGTTGCTTCCTCCTGGACCAGAGTAACCAGGCCGGACGGGAGGCGAGGACTGACGGTGTCCTCCGGGAGGAGGATTATGGGGATTACAATAATGATAGTTTGCTAGGCGCTGGATCTCATACGGATGGGACGGGTGATCGAGCAGGAGTCCACACTGATGGAGATAATTCCCGACGACTGTGATGTTGCCTTTCGGAGTATAAACAAGCAATTGTAATGGAAGGATGGGGAGCTGTGACAGAATGAAGTAGGTGACTTCTAGCGATGCTGGGTCAAAGGGCAAGGTGTACTCACATTTGGCATGCCACGACGCACTTTAGGGTCTAATCGGATGAGACCTTTTCCTAACATCGGGCCAAGGTGGGATGCCACTTTTTGCTCGACAACGCCGAAGGTATCGCCCGGGCTCACTTCACCGGTGGGGGACCTGATTGGGGGAGTTTTTATATGGATGGTTTCTGTTGTACCTGGCTGTTTGTGAGGATTGTGCTCGTACTGGAGACGCACGCTTGCCCAATCGGCTTCCGCCTTTGACGGATCAGGGGACTGAAGGTACGGAACTGGGTAGAGAACCAAAGCGGTAACTGTAAGCTGTCCGATGCAAACGGGAGTCCTGGGTGAGAGATCTTCCGGGAGTGAGGTGAGAGGAAGAGGGGAGGCAGGGGGAGAGGGGGAGTGAGTGAGATCAATGACATTGCTCGGGGAGTGTGCGGAGGTGGGTCGATTTGCGAAAGGATGGGCGAGAGAGATGCCATTTTGAGGCAAAGGGAGATGCTGATGCTGGCGGGGAACAGGAAAGAGAGGGCGATAGCTGGGTGCGTGTAACATCAGCGGAGGCTTTGGCGCTTGTGGCGGGAGGGAGTGCGGGTACGGAGAAAAAGCGTAGGTCTGCACGGCTTGTGCTTCAGCCCGGGCGCGCGTTGAGGACGGAGAGACATCGTCATCGCCAGTCAGGTCGATGTGCGTAGGCTCGGACAGGGCAAGGTTGGACATCGACATGGATGGCACAGAATGGGCATCGCGCATGACGACGAGCGCTGTTAAATGGCGACAGCAACGGCAGCGACGACGACTCAAACGACGACGGCGACAAAAAGCTCGTGCTGGGTCACCACTACAGCAACTGTGCAAAGAACACTCGGTCAAAGTCGTTCGTATCTTCGGCAACCACTCGGCACCACTTCTCAACTTCTTTGTATGAGTAAGCATATTTTCCCACGAATGCTATTATGCAATTCCTATTTAGGTATACTATCCCTTCCAATAACTTCGGCAGCCAATTGACTCGGCAGCTTCCTCATAAGGAAGGCATGTGACCACGCCGCCGATTCGAGTCACGCTCAATCTGTCACTTCTCCAGCGACTTTGGCTTGTGACTGTTTCGTGACGTACCGTGACTGCCGAGTCAGTTGGCAGCCGAAGTTGCTGGATGGGATAGCAGTCCCTTTCTTGACAAATAGTAGATGTACTGACATCACCCGCATCACCCGCCTGATATTACATGCGGTCAGAACAACCAAACAGTCCATAGAAAATGAGCTTGACGTACGAGGTGCCCATCCCATCGCATAGTACGCCGCTCTTGCTGCCTCCTCCTTTGCGATTTGTTTACTTGGCCCATTGCCCTTGCCTTTTTCTATCCCATTCACTTTGGTCACCATGCTAAGCGTCATTTCGGTAGCTTTAAAGAAAAAAACGTTCTCTTGCTCACCGACGCAAATGACTTGCCACTTTCCCGCGTGCGGGGGTCCTGAAAATGATGCACGATACTCGGTACTCAACCCTCGTTGTGTCGCCGTCTGGTTGAACAGCGGTAAAAACGCCAGATGCGGTTGTGCAGGCGCCAGTGGATTCCCGAAAGAAGGCATGCCTTTCGGAGGTGGTGGTTGTACGGGAGGCGGCATGCTTGGTGGTGGTGGAGGCAGAAGCGGAGGCGGAGGCAGAGAACTCATAGCCTGAGAGTACGGATTGTAATGGGTGCCTTTATAACCACCTGGCAAGCTAGGGAGCGCATGTTGCAACGGTTGTGTCGAGAATCCCTGCAGCGACTCTTCAACCTTGGGCCTTTTCCCAGACTGTTCCTCAAAATCCGCAGGCGCAAGGTCAAAGATCACTCTATCTTGCAACATGCTGACAGACAGTCGTAAGAGGCCTCCAATCCATTGTTGAGCGGTCGCCAGTCCACGCTCGCAGAAAACTGCACCCAGATAAGCGAGAAACAAAAGACGCCCCTGCTGTAATATACTTTCAGCGTTGTAGATCTCGCCAAATCGGACAGACGCACCGCTTACCTCGGCCTCCGCTACGGATGATTGAAACGATGGGTCGTAGCGTAGTTCATCCCGTAGTCGATAAATATTGGTCCATGTGTCGATGATCTCCACCGATAATAGCTTTTGTCTCCGTGCCTTCCTAAAACATCACCTCATGACACAAAGAGCTCATGGCAGTGGCACTCACCTCGATTTCGTTTCTTGTGAACATTGGTTTCCTGTTGAACAGTAGTTGTGTTGTCACCATCTCCAATATGTGGGATCCCAGAACCGATAAACGTTCGTTGTCGCGATATTTGGCGTGGCAGGCCAGCCGGAGCGATTTATGAGTAAACACTTCCAACATGATCTGTCCAGAAAGCTTGGGCAGCTCCGGCAACTCTCCTATGGATCGCTGTCGTTTGCGCGAGCTCGGATTTGGCGCGGATTCGGAATCCGTTTCCGTATCCATAGGCGATGGATCTACGATGTTGAACGTTCGGAGACGAGGTGTAAGGACCATCGGTCTGGCAGGTAACACCAAGCCTTCGAATAGCGGTGGTGTTTATTTTTGCCAGAACGCCTTACCCAGCAAGTGAGTACCTGAGCCAAGAGTTGTCTCGCACTGGGATGGTGGTGAGAGATGTAAGGAGCCGCATCACTTTACGTACTGTCGTCGGAGTATGCGACGGATGCTTATAAAGATTCGATAGTAGAACTAGGTCGGTATAGACAGAATACTTGGGGATATGCGCAGTACGATAGGTCTAGCAAATAAAATCACCCTACAATATCACTCGTCGCGAGTCTTCTGCAGCCTTGGTAAGAGAAGAAGGTTTTACTTAGATCAAGGTAGCAGTGTTTGCATCTTGTTGGCACCCGCTTCCTCGGTTTCAGCCAGCTTCCGCTGCTTGAGAAGACCTCGAAGTTTCTTAACTACTCGCTTGTGGGACGGATCCTCAGACAGCCGCATTATCTGCTTTGTGATACTAGAATCAAGGTCAGAGAAGAAAGTCACGAGTCTTTCTCAACTGCAGACGAACCAATGATTGTCCGCGTGAAAAACAGGACAATTCTCGATAGAATGTTGGGGTCCAAGACACACTGGGCAACCAGAGATCCCGTTCTGTTTCTGCTTCTTCGGCAAATTTTCAGACACTCCATCGGGGGAACACATGCGTTTAGAGGGAAGGTTGGAGTGGCTGTTCACAATGCTCTCCCGATTTTGCTGGAGGGTGGCCCCGTTGCCTCGATGTGCCACCCCCTGCGCAAGAGGAATAAGTTTACGCGTAGGTGCTTTCGACGAAGACGGCTTGCGGCGGTCTTCGATCGAAGCGGATCCTGGTTTGGCAACCAGTTTGAGAGGTTGACCGGCCAATAGATGGCCTAGCCCTCGGTCGTATAATGTCTGCTCGATTGCCTCGATAGCAGCTCTCTGTATGTGCTCTTCAACTTAATGTTCACAGAAAACAACGTCCATACGCACTCTGGATTCCCATGATTCATCGTCTGTATGATTCAACAAGATTTCCCGGTACTCGATGAGATTCGAGGAACTCTTCATCATATTGCAGTCACCAGGTTCGTGCCACTGCCCACAGAGGCCGCACTCTTCATTCTCATGATATGAAAGAGTTGATCCTGAAGGTACAGCCGAAAAGGGGCCAGAAAGATTACGCGGGTGCTTCTTAGGCATCGCTGGGTCCAATAAAAGATGCTGGTCGGCATCAAGCGACTGCATCGACCCCGTCGTGCCATCGGTATCATCACCACCACCGTGATAAACGGAATCCGAATCCGACGATGCCCCTGACTTCGATGATCGACCTTTCTTTTTGCCTTTTCCTTTATGCCTGGCAGGAGTCTCTTCCGGACCATCTAGGAAGTCAAGTTGTTGCTGAAAGGAATGGATCAACCATCGAACTGGAGTGCATATCTATTGGACAAACCTGAGGGAACGCGGCAGCAGCCTTGCGACGAACTCCGCGGCCTGTCACCTCTTTCACCTTTGCTGCATTTTGCTTAGCAGCCATACGATCTAGCGCTTGAGCCCATGAATCCCCATGATCGATGTCGGGTAAAGTGTCTCCAACTTCCTCCAAGACATCCTTCTCTGCTGCCCATACCTTGGCAAAGTTGAACTTCAGACCGGACTCGCTGGCAATGTCCTTTTCGTCCCCATCGTCTTCTGTCTTTTCTATGAGCTTATCAAGGTCATGCTCGCTGTCTGAACGTGATGGCTAAGCTGGCACTGGGAAAGAAGCCCGAGATGGTACGCACAAACAATATCTTTCGAGCCTTGTTCCCCTTCCTCAAAGAGCGCCCTGGCTCCAAAAGTAAGAATCGATTTCAGGTCGTCACCGCCATTCTCGTCATCATCCATTTTCTGCACAATCAGATGATCGAGGACTAGCTTTTTCTTGCCCGCCAGCATTATCCGCTCTGCAAAACATCAAATAGGGACCGCTCTCTCAAAAGTAGTACTTACCTTCAGCCGAGTCTTTCATCATGAGTTTGAACACGAGACATGTCTTCTGTTGACCATAACGATGCGAGCGAGCAATTGCCTGAATGTATATTCAGAGCAGATTAAGAGTAAAGTAAAATATCCTCATACTTGAAGGTCCTATCGAACGATATCAGCCACGCAGCCAGAATGAGAAGCCGTCACGAACCTGGTGGGGATTGAAATCCGGATCATATATAATGACTGTATCCGCCGTAAAAAGATTGATACCAACACCACCAGCGCGAGTGGTGAGCAGATATATGAAATATTCCGAATCTGGCTTGTTAAACTCGTCCATGCCCTTCTGTCTAACCGCTTGCTTCGTTTCACCGTCCTGTACAAGGTAAATTAAGGTTCCTCGGAAAATGGTGACCCTTACGATTCTCAGATATTTGTAGTCTTCGCCTCTCAAGAAGTCTTCGACGATGTCGAGAGCAATGACAAACTGAGGAGATCAATCAAAGATAGTGGAGCTATACGAAGAAGCGAGACTTACTTGACTGAACAGGAGTACGCGATGTCCTCTTGCCTTGAGCTTTGACAGCAGTGGTCTCAGTAGTCGAAGCTTCGCGCTCGCGTCTATCAGTTTCTCGTGAGCCTCGTGTGGCTCAAGGCCACGAGGTTCAATGTCATTGGATATCAGGTAGGGGTGTTGGATGCACCTGGTACGATTCGTGAGGAAGGCGCATTGGTAATCTCTACGAGTACTCACTTTCGTAACTGCATCAACATGTTATTCATATTCGTTTTAGAGCTTCCTGCGCGACCTGCTGTAACAGTCGACACTTGCGTGAGGTGTTTGAGGATGTCTAAATTCTGGCCTGAGGCACGAAATTCGTGATCGAACCTAATACATGGCACATTGGAGCTCACTGAGGATCGACCGATAGATCTCCTTCTGTAGAGGAGTCATTGAGAGTGGCACAATGACCTCGTTCTACCCAAAAGTATGTTCAGTGGGTCGTACTCGGTGGGGAACTCAAATACCTTGGGCGGAAGTTGGAGTACATCACTCTTGATGCGACGCAGGAAGTATGGCTTTAATCTCGCGTGCAATTGGCGCACTAGATCTTCGTCGAGCTCTTCATACTCCTTCTCAAGCGCTTCAAGATCCTGCCACTTATCGCGATCAAGGAAATTCATCAAGTTGAATAATTCACGGATGTTGTTGTTCAATGGGGTCTGGGGCAAAGTTAAATCCAAGATTGTGACAAGATGAACCTCGGCTGACCCCTGTCATGATAATTCGGTGAACTGGCTTGAGCTCGTTCAACTTCTTGAAGAGCAGACTACTATCGCTTTTAACTTGTGACGAATGTGAAAATCGATATTCACACATGAAAGAGAAAAACTCACGGCGCTGACCCTCATCCACCACGAGAAACTCCCAACGACCCACACTCTTGAAGACGGAGGCGAAATCCCTGGGGTTCGTGATAGTCTCGTATGTAGTGACGAGGACATGATATTTCGGCTCGTGCTTCGATCCATGAAATAGTTCATATTGCATGATCACATCCCGCGACTTAGCTTCCCCGAAAAAAGGTACCACTCTGATTCTGGGAGCCCAGCGCGAAAATTCCCGGACCCAATTGGTAATTGTGGAGTTTGGAACAACAACAAGAGCAGGAGCCATGCCGAACTTTTCGACCAATGTCCCGAGAAATGTAACGATCTGGACCGTTTTACCCTGTAAAGAAATGGACAAGTCAGAGAAAACAGCAAGACAGAGTGAGCGACGAACCAAACCCATTTCGTCTGCTAATATAGACGCTTGTCGATTCCACCAGTTATCGCAAAGCCAGTTAAACCCGTCGATCTGTAAGCTTATAAGCAAAGTGCTTGATCACAATAAAGCCACCGACTTGGAATCGCATGAGCTTAAGCTCATTACTCTGTCCTAGATCAGGTTGTTCATCAAGATCTCGTTTAAGAGCGAAGGCACCATAACCATTTTTGGCACGGATATCGATATCCTTTTTTGCACGTTTGACAGAAACTTTCCGAGAATCGATAAACTGCCCGAATGCGTGCTCATAAGCACTGAACCCAGGCTCCCCGCGGCGAGGCGGAGAATCCCAAGATGCTATTGTAAGGATTGAATGAGTATCTCCGTATGTAAGCACGAGATACTGACCTTCATCGTACCCAAGATCCTCCCACTTAACGAATACCCATATAATGTCGTCGATATGCTCAGGCGACAAGTCGTGCTCCGTCCTCGACAGCCAGTCGTCCACTTCCTCCATTAATGACTCATCGGGTTGTTCACCCTCGGCGTGAGCCCGCTCTAGCTGTTGTTCAGGACTTAAATGCAAGTCATCACTTTTTTTCTTGTGCCTCCCTTTCGTACTTGATGAGGATTTCCAGAACCGTACATCAAGAATACGATCAATGGTTTTCCAAGCTGGAGGGATTCGACGTTCAGCATCAGGTAAAGGACCGAGCGAGACGTGATTTGGATTGGCTGAGGAGTGAGGCTCAAGAACAAGATCCGCGCCGGGTTCGAATGGAATTGGTTGCTTGTCGACGCGAGCAGGCTCATCAACATTCATAGCTGTCTCGTCGGATGCTGGTTCTTCTAGAAGGTGAACTTTGGAACCTTTGGCGAGGAAGTGCTTCAGCTTCGACAAGTTGGTTGAAACTAGCCACATATGAGGTACCCATTGCGTCCGTCGATAGCTCCGATCTGCCCACTTCACCAAGTATTCTCGAGGAAGGGGTGTCTTTGAATCGGGTGGATTTGCTGTGGTATGTTCAACAACATCGGGAGGGTAAGGTCGCCAAGCCAGAATTTTATCCAGTGGATAAACATATGAGAAGCAGTCGCTACAACGCCAACCAGTTTCTTCCTGATAGTAAGTTGCAAGGTCCGCATCCTCCCAGTCCACATTCGGTGGATTGGGCAAGTGTCGATAATGCGCAAGTCGCCTGCACGAAAAGCATCTGAAGATGAGCTCCCGGGAAGGCTGCAACGCTGTGTGATCCCCAGACGAGGCGGTATCGACCATCTCGACGTCAGGAAGCTCGCCTTGCACAGTTTCAGAGGAATGGCTGCCAGGAGGAGGTTTGTTCGCAAGAGACGGGTCGGGTTCCAGAGCCACCTCCAAGCATCCCATGCAGGTACCACCCTTCATACACAGTCCACAAATGAACTCTGTTGTCTGGTTAATGTCGAGGTCCTTGCGATGCGGTAAGTCGCCGCCAGCCGCTGGCTCGCTCTCAGTTCCTCCTTGTGTTTTCCATTGAGCTTTGTCACGAGCACGCGCAGCTCGCATGATTTCATCTCTTTGAGTTTTTGCGAGACATCTCCAATGGGCGACCACAGGACATTTGAGGCTGCAAAACCATCATTTCAGTTTGATGCAGGGATAAATTTTGGATATCCGAACCATCGAACCCAGCCTCCCAAACCTTCTATGTAATCGACGTCGTTCTCATCAGATTCGGCTTCATCATCCTTGGTCTTCCGTTTCGTTTTCTTCGCCCTTGTCAAAAGCTCGTGAGCGGGACGCTTATGACATTTCTCGCAGATATCTCTGTGGGCACGGAGGGATGAGATTGCTTCGTCCTCGTCAGAAGCCAAGTCAAGATCGTCAATGTCACGGAAGCGTCCATAGGCAGGACGGGCTGTTGCGGGACGCTTCTTTCTGAACCTTTTCCCTTCCGCTTTCTTGTTGGATTTATGTCGAGAGGTATCGTAGTACGTATCCCCGTCAGATTCTTCATCCTCCTCCATGAAATCATCAGCTAGGTTAGAGCGGGCAGTCTTCCGTGATCGTGTTGACTTCCTAGGCGCAATAATTTCTATGTCAGAGTCTACCTGACCGTAGCCACCTAGGTCATCTCCAGAGTCAGAATCCAGCTGTTCTCCTCGCATTTGATTGCTGCGAAGCTTCCTAGGACTAAATGGAAGTTTGCTTTGTACGAACTTTCCTCTGCTTGCGGCAAGACGACTAGATTTGCGAACTGAAGCTCGGCTACCGTAATCTTCATTGTCACTGGTGTCATCGTCCTCTTCTGTTGGAGAGGAATCGGAAGAAAGAGGAGACTTGGACACGTCGCTCTTTGAGTATGACCGTGAAGCTATGGTGTGGCTCGCCGCGTCTACGATTATTTTACCATTCATTCGCGAGTACTCGTGTACATCATCGGAGGCGGGATCAAAATGGTCGAGAAGGCCCTGTTCCTTTCGGCGCACTAGAAAGATAAAGCATTAAGCAACAGGAGAGAAGTCAGCTGTCCAGAACACACCATAGTCATCGACGAGGTCGCTGTGATGAACAAGAAATGCACGCGAAGAGATCTAAAAAAGGTTTAGCTTTCCACGAACGGGGAACAAGGGAATGACTGACCCTACGCACGAGTCCGTCTTTGAAACGGATGAAATAGTGAGAAGGCCTACTACCCTTGCCGTCCAACGGGTATTCGCCAACGACAGCGTCCAGGTCATCACGAACAAATTCCGGATCACCACCAAGATAATATGGAGTTGGCTGGTAAAGCTCCTTTGTAGATGGTGAAAGGACTGGCGGGGATACGTGAACTACTTTTCGACGCGTCAGAATGGGTAGTTGGAGTGGTGTAGTGGGCTCTTCAGAAGTTAAGGGTGAGAGGGTGCCAAAGAGAAGTGCTGGATCAGAAGGTGCATCAGCCATTGCCACTGGCCGAGTCTTCGTTCGCCGGTATCCAAGGTCAGGTTGCAATCTGCCAAATGGGCGCGTGCTCGGACGTGGACGCGTCTGACTTTCATGCTTTGTCAGCCTCAGCTTGTAAGTCTCACGTGACATATTATCGTTCGGCTTATTCCGCTCCATTATTTCCAGTGATCCGGGTATTTTTCGGCTTTTAGAGAACAGAACCGTCGTCGAAAACTTAGAAAGTACATGAAAAACCATATAAGAACGATACATCCATGTGCAACAAAATAAGAAGAGCCTTGTAGGTATCCCTATACCTGAGCATGGATACTAGATCGTTTGTTCAACTTCGTTGCAGATGAATGCGGGTGCTGCGGCGTAGAGGTAGAGTCAGGAGTGGTATTACATGGCGGGAGCTGGCGATGATCGATGATCGATGACCAACATTCCTTAGTAGCAGGTTGTACAGCGGCGGTGGCTGCCCATATGTGCCATCCAACATGGCTCTGTAAACGGCTCTTGAGTCTTGACAACGAGCACAAAGGCTGTCATCAATTCACCCTCTTTTTAGGACGTTTCAATGGTAGATGTCATTGTTAATCAAATGTCTTCCAAAATCTCGGGCATTGTGGAGCAATGTGGACGCATCATCACAACCATTCAGGTTCTCTGGCGAAGTCCCGGGACCTACGGGTGGAGAGAATCTGATAGATGCAAAGTCGTGCAGAATGCATATGTCACACGAGACGCTCCATCCATGATTCCATGGTCATGATCTTGCATGTTTGCAGAGAAGTCGAGGTAACTAGATGAGATGGTGAACGGAGTCAAAGAATGGCAACGTAGAGCTGGCTTGACGTGTTCAAATTCAACTACGTGTCCATCATCAATAGCCATGCAGAACATTGTCTCCCTATCTCTTCGCTATAGCCTTTTTGGGATCATAAGCGCACTCTCAGAAAATAAAGGGGAAGACCTACTGATGCAAAAGTCATGCTGAACACCTGATCCCCCATGGAAAATGCGGGCATCATCACTCCCAAGTTCTCCGAGGATCACAGCCTTCTGCTGGCCAACCCAGTCATCGCATTGTGCGAAGTAGAACCACAAAATATCCTTGTGTCTGCTGAGCAGCTCAGAGTCCAGCTGACGAATATTGATCATCTCGTCATGAGCCATCGACAACGCTGCGAATATTGCTTGGGGTGACCGCACAAGTGAGTGCAAAACACTCAACGCAGAACGCGGATAGGAGGGAAATAGCATGCCAAGCATCCGCAAAGGCAGATAGTAGACGCAATGCGCAAAGACAGCAATGGCGCGAGGCAAAGGGGGACGAAAAACCCACTGTCGTGCGGAGTCGTGTGTCAATGGCTGACGATATCAAGGTAGAGCACTACGAACAGAGAGCTTCTTGCCGTTAGGAGTGTCCGCTATATCTGCAATAGTGGGGAAGAGAAGGAATAGGCGGGAGACGACATTGGAGCGCAGTTTCAAGACCTTGACAAGGGGACGGAACAGTCATTTACCGAATAGAGGCACTGAAAACAAGGACCTGCCTGCAAGGCTAACCAAGCGCCAACACTGTGTGCGGCCAGAACCACCCTGATGGAGGGACCAAAGGAGGACTGCACGGCATCGAATATACTGAGTGTGTTCTCAAGCTGGGATCCCAAGCTAAACTGTGAAGCACGGAGGGTTGAAAGAGGATGCTTTGAGGCCAAGGATGGAGCATGGCCGACATGCGAGAATGCGAGAATGGCGAGTGTACCTGACGTGTCCAGATCGTGAATGGTGTCGAGGAAGCACAAGTAAAAGTCTATGACCCCAGGATTTCCTGGAGACGGAAAGTCAAGTGCTGCGATAGTCCAAGGGGGATATACACACCCGGAATGAACAGAAGAAGGGTGCTGGGGACGGTGTCGCCGAGTTTTGGAGCCCACCAATGAACGAGCACATTGCTGTTCTGCCGAAAGAGGGCGATGCGGGGTGGTTGCAACGGGAGTAGGAACGGTGGTAATGACATGACACTGTTGGCGATTGTTCGAAATTGGCACCGGATTTAGATTCCGTACGACGACGACAACGACGAGGACGATGTCGACTTCTCGTCGTACGCGCGCACCTTCGATATCCAATCCGCTCCCGAATGCGCTCAATTACCCGACTTCTCTCCCACCAACCCGCCCTCTACAGATCGCGAGACCTCCCTCTCGTTCATCCACTCCAAGCAACACCGCCTTCTCCCCCACTTCCGCCTCTCCAAAGGCCCTCATATTCTCATCCCCGAATCGTCCCCATCGCCCACAGAGATCGGATCTTAGACCCCGCCAACCCTCGGACTACTCCGCCTCCGAACGTGCTTCAACCTCATCCCGCATAGCCAGCGAGCTGAGCGCGAGGGAACGACACGACAGCACTAGCACAACTGTTTCTGATGCTTCTATCCAACACCGTCTCGTAGGCAACATTTCTCTTCCGAACAAACCTCGCTCAGACCCTTCTCGTTTCGGCCCCACAAGCGAATTCCAAGGATCCTCCGTCTCATCTTCCTTGTCCTCTCCCGCGCTCTCCGCCCCAATGGCCGCATTCAGTAGTGCAGAGGAAACTAATTTCCGTACGCACGGGCTCGCCAATGGCAATGTCGACGGTAACCATGAACTAGAACGACGCTTGGAGGTCGAACGAGAAAAGGCAAGGCAGGACAGAATAAAAGAGCGCATGCCCTACAGGAAACACAATGCAGGCGCTAAAACTGGCGAAATCGACGGTCAGTTCAAAACATGGATATTCTTCAGTCCCCGGCATGCAACCACGTCTTACTGAATGCACCCTAGCTATCCTGGATCAGATCAGAGACGAATGGGAGTTTATCATTGACCCCGATGTAACTAAATTCGCTCATGGATGTGGCTGACTAGTGGAGATTCTGATGGCATCGTAGTTCAACAACGTAGACCTAGCTCTCTGCTTGCTCGACGATACTTCTACTACCGGCAAAAGCATGTACTCTTTTCGGAAAACCAAGGAAATGCTTTCACAGGCATTGAAGGGCTCCGTTGATCGTCAGTGATTCCTCTTTCTTCTTTTGTTCCTGTCAACTCAGAACATCTGGTAGAGCACTACAAGACTTTCGCCGATGCATTGCCCCACCATGCTGCCTTGCTGAACCACCTAGGCCAGGCTCAGGCGCAAGTCCAGGATACACGCGTTGTTCTTCAAGAAACTAAAGAATCACTCGGTGGTAAACGTGCGGACCTTGTTCAGTTGTGGACCAGAGGACAGACTTTGGAGGAAATGATGCGGTTATTGGACCAGATGTGCGCTAAGCTTCTCCGCTTCCACGCGAATGCTCAATATATGTCTCAGTGAACATCTGAAATCTGTTCCAGATGCCCTTGAAGCTCTGATATCCGAGAAGCGTCTCATACAGGCGTCGGTCCTGCTAATACGAAGTCTCAAGCTGATCAACAAACCCGACATGCGAGAAATTGGCGCCGTTGCAGACTTACGGGCATATCTTCTCGCTCAAGAGATCGTAAGTTCTCAGACGATTCTACGTGACCCCACAAGGCTTATTGTTACAGGCACTCCGAGATATCCTGGTCGATGAGCTCCACAACCATCTTTATCTCAAATCATTTTGGTGTGATTCGCGGTGGGCTTCATACACTCCCGGACAGTCAACATGTGCGTGGTCTCTGATAGTGTAGTCTGCTACTCTCAATTGGTGGGTTTAGTGCCGAAAGTGGAGTTCGAAGCCCAGGCGACCCTAACACCTACCCCGAACGGTTCTGTCCGATCTCCTTCAACATCTTCCCCCCAGACTACTCAGGGAACCCGTCTTTCACGCTACCTCAACGGTCTGGCTACCCGACCGAATGATTCTCCTTATGACCTCGACGACGCCAATTTCCGTGCTAGTGTGAGTACCCAAGAAATGTCGACGTCAATATCTACATCGATGTCGTTTTCGTCGAGCCTTGGTACATTGGCCGTGTCGAGTTTCCTACCCCTTGCCCCTTCCAACGTCAATCCAGAAGCAGATTCATTCACATACATCGAAACGCTTCTGGAATCTCTGGCCATTCTAGGGAAGCTGGGGAGCGCGCTTGATTCTGTCATGCAACGATTACAGAGCGAGATTTATACATTAATTGAGTCCACTGTCGATGAAGTTGAAGAGCGCGCAGAAGACTCAAAGAGAAGTTCTGCGCTTCTTACAGCTGCCACCCTTGGATCTAAATCTGATGGAGGGTATATTTTTGTCTCTGACGAATCTTCTACAATGAACTCGGTTCACAATGCTCTTACCCGTAAAGGCGCGTCGACAACGGCATCTGCTCTCCGCCTCACTGCACTGGAGTCTACCTCAAAGCATCACGATCAGGAAATTCTGAAAGACCTGTTTTGGACAACCTACTCCAAACTAGACGCAATAACGCAAGGTCTTCGCGTAGTCTTCGAAGTGGCCAACCGCATCGGATTAGTGAGTACCACCTAGTTGAATCTTGTTCAGCTTTTGAAGTTCCGTAATTCACTTTCAGAGACGAGATTTTAGAGACACTGCCGGTGCCAAACCAGGGACACTCTTCCCCATGGCCGATGTTTGGTTGGCAATACAGGCTGAGGTACACCTACACTTCGGACGTCAAAAATGTCACCATTGACAAAAACAAACATTAGGTTCGAACTCTGCTCAACGATTATCTGGCTGACGAGGAGCGAGGCACCGTTACGGGTCGAAATCCAATCACTTCCATCAATGAAGTACTTCGTGAAGGGCGATTCACACGGGACAGGCTCAAGGTATTTGTCTAGTACTATAATCCGCTCTCTCAGTCAGTTATACAGTCGTTATAGGGAATATTTCGATTTGCGGACACTGATACGAAATCAGCAACAAAATTTCTCCGCAAACATGAGGATGAACTTATGCGGGTGCTCCGAGACACCATGCCGGGACTCGTGCAAAGCTCCTCGGAAAATGCAGTGCAGATTGCTCTGTCCTCCCTTGGTTCCGATGAGCGCATCCTTGGTGCTGGGCAACATCACCGTCTACTGATCAAATCGGATGCATTCCATGTCAGTGTTCTGTTCCAGCCGACTCTCGCATTTTTGCGTAGAGTCGCAAATGTATTACCCAATGGCCTAGAGAGCGCACGGTCCGCAAGCGAAGTGTTGGATGATTTCGTACTCAAGGTATATCTGCCACAATTGGAGGAGAAGATATCTATGTTGTTCCACCATGCAGTGTCGGGTACGCGTCGTCGGTTTGGCAATGTCTGGTTTGTGACCTGATTGCGTACAGCTCCTGATGCCTTTCAGCCTGATGTTTTGTCGACCCGCTTCAGTCCCCGGCCCATTCTTAAGGTGCGTCGTCAGCATTATATTCGTTGGTCTGTATCAAACTCTCCACAGGCGGCTACGCAGTTGATGGCCCTCATCAATTCGTTGTGCGCAATGCTCCGCACGACACCATTCCATCGCGACCACTATTCGAGACTTATTGTGGGCGTTATCATCCAATTCTATCAGCGATGCAGCCATCGGTACCAAACTCTTGTGTCCAAGGGCGGAGACGAAGATCCTTCACCGTCACTTGCGGCCCAATGGGCACAGAAATCTGAACTAAGCCCTTGTTTATCCGAGCTTTTTATAGAGGAGGTCAGTTCGCTTCGAACCGCTTCGTGGCAAAGACTCTAAGTCAATTGACTTCCATCATTAGGATTATGTGATTAAGCAGCAGCTATGCAGACAGGAGAGTCGTATAGAAATGGGTTACCTGGTTCAAACCTCCGTGGATAAATGCGATCTTAACCCATCAGTCCGAAACATTTCTGCGTTATGCGGTCTATATGGGAGTGTCGTATGTGTACTAGCTAATTCGACCTGCTCGCTGCTTATTTGCATCTGCCAGACTTGGTTCACACAGGAACTAGACGCTTTGAAACCTGCTCCTGAAGGCATACTCTCACCTACGGCAGCTTTCTCGGATTTAGATCCTGTTCCCCCATTATCCTCGCAAGCACTCTCGTCACCTTTGCATTTTGTACAAGACATCGACGACGACGGCCGACTTAGTTTACCTCTATCTCATGAAATGGCATTGTAAGTGGCACTCTCGAGGGTTACATCTTTATTAATCGTTTGAAATACAGACGCTTCGGTGCTTTATTGAAGACGTATACGCAGTTGGCCGAAATCATTCTACATACCATCAGGGTAGAAGTTCGTTGTCGGACCATCTACTATCTCGACGCGGCCTTTCGTCATGTGGGTGCTTGAATGTATTGCATGCACCCGTTAACATGGTTGATACAGGGAAACTACAAAGTTGATCATGAAGTTGGAGAACCGGATCCATATATTGTTGATCTGAACTCGGAGCTTAGCAGTTTTGACGAATGCACATCTACAACGTTGCTCAAAACCGAACAAAGGTGTGCCAACATTCTGTATCTAC